>VDFB02380179.1:0-28950 GCA_007258455.2 Sequoia sempervirens | reverse complement strand
TAGGACCCCTTAATTCATATCCTCGTATATCTACCCTTAATTTATCCACTTGCATCCCCTTAAGTCTCTCTATCAACACCCCTTAATCCATATCCTCATAGATATACCCTTAATCCATCCTCTTGCATCCCCTTAAGTCACTCTCTCAACACCCCTTAAGCCATCCTCTTAGGAACCCTTAATCCATATCCTCTTATATCTACCCTTAATCCATCCACTTGCATCCCCTTAAGTCACTCTCTCAACACCCCTTAACCCATCCTCTTAGGACCCCTTAATCCATACCTCATATAACTACCTTTAATACATCCACTTGCATCCCCCCAAGTCACTCTCTCAACACCCCTTAAGCTATCCTCTTAAGACCCCTTAATCCATATCCTCATATATCCTCATATAACTGATTATTTTCTCTTGGCCTATATTAATAAGACAATAGTGCATACCATGTATTTAACTATTTTTTTCAAAACCATGCATGTGAACTTCTTTTGATTGAAGTTGCTATCCTTACTTCTAATAACATGACAAAAACCCATAAGCTAATTACTTCCTTTGGTACAGGGGTTTGAACTTTGAAGTGTCCATCTATTGTGCAAATTTATTCTTTGTTGAAGGTAGGACCCAGTTGGATAGTTTGGGAAAGTATATTTTAACTTACGAATGCAGTATTGACATAGAAACTTCATAATCCCTTGATCATGAAGTTCCAACATTCAATTAATGTGTCGATTTCCCCCAACTGCTTCTAGGAATTCATTTTATCCTTGGATTTCATAGGTATTGTTTAACAAAAGAGAGAGAAAATGTACATCGTGCTTGCTCATAAATACTTTTTATTTTTTAGTTGAGTCAATGAAACAATGGATGACTAACACAATATAACACCACAAAAAACCTCATGGAACCCATAGACTAGAGAGTGTAAATGCCAACAAGGTTTCTTGAGAAGCAAGTAAACAATCTGTTTGGAATAGGATGCCATTTAATTGCAATCTTAAACATTATTTCATGTATCTCCTAAGTCCTTGGAAAGTGTTCCCCAATATTAGGATTAGAAAGAGATTAAATTTAAATGAAATGAACATGTAAATTTCCATTTGTAATTAATTCTAAATGATAGGAACTTGTGGGGATGCCCATGAAGAGCTCCTACAAAATAGGAGC
The DNA here is from genome assembly GCA_007258455.2 of Sequoia sempervirens. Lineage (NCBI taxonomy): Eukaryota > Viridiplantae > Streptophyta > Pinopsida > Cupressales > Cupressaceae > Sequoia > Sequoia sempervirens. Next base: position 27,783 of record VDFB02380179.1, on the reverse strand, counting down.
ACATGGGGCACCCACATTGAAGGTGGAACCTGCCTTGAGTTAAGTTAACTATTTGGAGAAAAGATAACACTTCAAAAATGCATGTAAAGATCCTAGAAGTTAGGAATTTATGTTTACATGCATGAAGTTTAGTTCAGTTCAGTTCAATATCAGTTTAGTTATGGTTCAGTTATCTTCAACTATATGTAGTTAGTTTCAGTTGAATGCTAGTTGACTTGGAATGCATGACTAATGACCTGAGTTGCATGACAGATAACAGGTGATACATTCATTTAAGTGGGGATTATCAATCATGCATCATGTTTGCATGAATTGATGGAGATATATGTTTCAGTTAATAGAGATTGACTTGGACCCACCTTGGCCGCCCCTGTTGGCATCTTGGAGTTAACACTTTTGCATGATAATATATTTTAGAAGGATGAGTTAAGTGGGTCCATTCTTGGGTGCCAACTCTGAGGAGAAGCTTACAAGATATCTTTAGAATCAACGTTGAGTTAGGACTTCAGTTTTGGACACCCAAATTAATGGAATTTGTTTGACATTGTTTTTCACAGAAGAACGCTACTTGCAAAGAATAGGCATAGGATTTGTCAGATAAGCTTTGTGCTTTGTAACTGTAAACTTTTTGGGGTTTACAAGGCTCTTTATTATTTATAAATTTCAACAAATTGGAGAGAGTTCTATTAGATTTTTTTGTAGGTCGTGAAGAAGATTTGTTGAAGGAAAAAGAAGCATCTCAAGCAAGGATTGGAATTATTGTAATCTTATTCTGAGATTAAATAGTACATTGATTCTTGGTGGAGTTTTTCCCAAAAGGGTTTCTCGATGGTAGATGTTGTGTCACTTCTATCTTATGGGCTTATTATTATACAATCTTCTGTCTACTTCTACAAATGGTAAAATGAATCTAAACAGATAATCATATACAAAGAAATTGTAACAGAGAACACTTAATTAGATCTATAGTATGATAGTTTTACAATTTTTAAAGCTACATAGGGGAAAGGACCGAGTTACTGCCCCCATTGAATTACCGCCACCTCCATACTCACTTAACCCCCCAAAAACAAATAACTTTCATCCATTAAAAAAAAATATTTTATTGAATAACTAATTACAAAAACACCAATAGTTGCTCATTAAGTGCTAAATTGAATGATTTGAGTGGATTTTAAGTGCTAAAACAGCTGTAATTGACTAAAATTATAGCGGGCGGATACTGGGACATTAGGTGGTGGCAAACAGACGACACCTCTAAAAGGTGAATTTTTGACCTCCGCGCGCATATCCAAAGCTTCCGCACTCGATTGAATTGCCCAAAAGTCAAAACATTAGTTATAAGCACTTAACTTGTGAGGGAAAAAAACCCATAATTGTTTTTTTCGATCCAATGTATGGTTTGAATTCTACAATTGAGCAAAGTTAGCCCTACCGAATACCAGGTCTTATCCCCTAATCACCTCCATTTTCAACATTTGGTATCAAAGCTAATGGTTGGGTAGAGTTTGGAAAACCTTTCTCTTAAATTTTTAAAGGTTTTTTGGATGTAGTGGGAGCTTTTACTATTGCGTTATTGTTGATTTTGAAAAAAACATTTGCTACAATGAGTTTTAATTCTCATTTAGATATTGAAAGATTCAATGGATCTAATTATGAGATGTGGAAACTAAAATTGGATGATCCTTGAAGAGAGAGATCAATGGTTAGTTGTTGGTAATGAGACAAAGTCACCTACAATGATGTCAAATGAGGATTGGGCTAAGCTTGATAAGAAGGCAAGAGGTACCATAAGATTATGTCTTGTCGATGTTGTTCTCTTGAATGTTTTAGAAGAAGCTACTGCATATAAATTGTGGAAGAGGATAGGTGATATTTATCAAACTAAAAATCTTACTAATAAGTTGTATCCGAAAAAGATAGTTGTATTCATTAAAGATGAAAGATGGTGATTTTGTTGCAAATCATTTGAATGCTTTTAATTTGATTCTAAGTTAGTTAGCATCTATAGATGTAAAGCTAGAAGATGAAGATAAATGCATTTTGTTACTTTGTTATTTACCACAATCTTGAAAAAATCTAATTGTTGCTATCAGTGGTAGTGGTGCATATCTTAAGATGGACAATATAATTCCTACTCTCCTATTAGAGGAGATGATGATGAATTCTAAAATGGAAATCCAAGATGCCTTGTTTGTAAAAGGTAGGCCTGAGAAAAAGAAACCTAAGGGAGACAAGGAAGGGAAGGGTAAGTCCAAAGGATGGAGTAAGGTAAAGTGTTGGAACTGTGGGAAATCGAGACATGTGAAGAAGGATTGTAAGAGCAGGGGAAAGAGTTTTGATTCTTCTACATTGGAATCCTCAGATGACGGTAATCATGAATTGATCATTCAATGCACAATTTTTTTTTATAAAGGGTAAAATGGGTTTTACAGGGACCCAAAACCACAAAGTTTACAACATAAAAGAAGGGGAAGAAAAGTCCAAGAAAAAAAACTAGCTGCACAAAAGATAAAAACAAAAATAAGTAGCAACCAAATGCAAAAGACCAGAGAGGTCAAGCAATAAAATCCAGCTGAAAAGCCAACTAAAAACCGGAAGCAATTAACCCAACGTCTTCAGGATAGACTCTGTCTCGGCCTCCAAGTTCTGCATATCATGAACCCCCTTCTTCAAAATTTGAATCATATTCAGAGTGGAGGGAGCCTTCCTCTTCAAGTTGGCCCTAGTTCTCTTAAAAATTCCAGCATCCACCTCCTGGTTTCTTTCATTGGTATCCTCCAGATCAACCACCAGAGACCCCTATTGGGCTTTGTCCAATTTCTCAATCATGGCATTGATAATGATGGCGTTGTGTCTAGCCATAAAATTTTTTTGCTCAACAATAATTTTGATAGTATTTTTCATTTTCTCCACCTCAATTTCAACATTTTTGATCTTGCCAGCTTGGTAATGAATATCTTTGCTGAGACCGTAATCTCTTCATTCCACCTCTTTCTTTTCAATCGTCGCAACCTTTGCACCCAAATCTTCTAATTTACTTTGAAGGGCCAAATTTTTTATCTTTAGCTCGTTAATTTCATTGAAGGTCCATTTAAAAAGTTTGAAATGGATATCAACATTATTTCTAGCTAAATTCAAAACATCCATAGAGGGATCCCTATCAGTGTTGAAACAAGTATTGGCAGGGTTAGGAGTAACAGGGGATCTAGTTCTAGCAATTCTATCCAACAACGGGCCAGCAGAGGGCTAAGTATTGTTAGCACCAGATGCCTCAGAGTCAGGGGAATTTTTGGAGTACGAGATAAGGTTTTTAACCTGGGTATTCTTATCAAAAAAACTAGTTTTGAGGGAGGGGATTCCCAACTCAAGCACGAAACAAGATTTAATAGAAAGTGGGCTAGGGTTAATCTTGCCAAAATGGACAGCAGGCAGGCTAAGGACAGTTCTAGCTAGACTTAAATTGGGTAAAAACCTCAAGCAGTTGGGTTCAGTACCATCTTCCTCAGAATCAGGGGAGGCTTCCAGATTAGGAGGGATGGGAATTTTTTGGTAATGCTCCACAATTAATCTAATCAAGCCTGTATGCAAAATAGGGAATCTTCTAGGGTTTTTCTTATGGTCATACAAACTTTTCCTCAAAGAACAGAGAAGATGGTAGGGGAAAGAAACCCTTACCTTGTAGCGGAAGTGGTTGAGTAGGGAAAAGTGATAACTGTGGACCCTGGTGAAACAACCATCCACGGTTATGTACTCCATGATAACACATAGAACCTTTCTCCATAGGGATTTTATGGTGTCGGCTTCAAAGTAGCTGTTAGCAATTTTCACCAAATTTATTCTTTCTTTCTCTTTTTTTGGAAATCTGATGACTGGATCGTTAGAAAAAACCCTATCCCTAAAAAAATTCTTCCCATCAGTAGACATTCCTGTCACTTCAGCTCTTAGGTTTTCATTGAGCTCAACTTTCCTACCAAAAAGGGTAAGATCCCCATTATTCCAATTTTTCTCAAAAAGGTCCGTAGCCTCCTGATTGGATCCATGGATCTTCTCCAGGAAAGGAAGTAACCCCCCACTTTTAACTTTATTCCAAGCCTTAACATTTTTTGTGTGCATCTCATAGTTGTCTTCCTCAATTGTTTTCCTATCTCCACCCATCTTGGCCAACACAGTGGCGCAGACAAAGACAAAATATTTACTAAAACTGGTCCTGCCAAATCTAAGAACCCGCAAAGCGTGCCAAGCCACCTTGCGGACTAAGAAACTGAGCTCGGTCCCATACAATCTAATGATTTTGATTTGAAAGCTCCATCCTGTCCTCATTAAAGAGATGACATGCCTCTTGTCCATGTGATTTCTCATAATTCAAAAAAGCATGAACATTAACACTTAGATCACTAAAATTTAGCCAAGTGCTCAAATCATTACTCCTAACCCCTTCATTAGCAAAAAAATCCGCAATAGCATTGGCTTCTCTATAGGCATGTGAAATTTTAATTCTACCAAACTTAGCAAGTATCGAGATGGCGTCATCAATCCATGATTTTATTGTCCACAAGGGGGGGAATCGCCATGAAGGAAATCAATAATATTTTTGGAATCACCTTCAAGCAAGAGGTTTTTAGAGTTAAGAATTTGAGCTAAATTTATAATGTGAAAAGCGCCAACAACTTCCACCAAGTGATTGGTTTGGGAACCAAGAGGAGTGGTCGTCGCACCTAGAAAATTTCCAAAGGAGTCCCTTATGACTCCGCCATAGCCCGCCACCCCTGGATTACCTTTAGCTGCACCATCAAAGTTAGCTTTGACCCATCCATTAGGAAGAAAAGACCAGCGAACACCCTCTCTATCCTTCTTGGATTTTTTAGGGGCGCAAGGCAAATCAAGGGTTATATTCCATTCCTTGGCAACTATAAGGTCATAGGACGAGTGGGCCAATTTCTCAAAATTTCTAACCTTCTGAGAGATACAATTGAGGAATTGCATTCTTTCCAAAGACCCCAAGCAACATGAGGGAAAGAGAAATTCCATAAAATCCTGAGAACTGAATTTCCTGCAAAAAAGTTAGTGATCACTCTTTTCTTGATGTTAAAGAGTGATCTTCATGAAGAGGATGGTAGTCATGATGCCATTTGTAGCTCATACCACAATTCAGTGGGAGTTGTTGATAGTGATGTGTATACATCATTGGTAAGGTTATCTTTATGTGATTGGGGATATTTTTTTCTTGGTTTAGAATGGTTGATATTATGTCATGGTTTACTCTCGATACGCATTTAGAGTTTGGAATGGTACTTGTTCTCTTCAAAATAGGATGTTTATGTATGTTATGATGCATGTGATCTCCTTGGAGGAGATGGTTAGATCATGAATTTCATGATTGGGTCTTTGACATTGATCTTGTGCGGTTCTCTTATGTATTGGGTATATTAATCATTTGCTTGATTACTTCATGATAGTGCTATGCATGGCATTTGGAGTTTGGCATGGATTGGTTGGTTATAGTTCCTTATGGATACTTGGAGAAATAGGTGAGGCTTGAGTTCTCTTAAGGTTAGAGACATGTGTTGAGATTTTTACTCTTGATGAGATTTCAACAGGAAGTATGAGGAGCCTACACCTTGGTTGGACATGTGGTCAACACACTCGGTGATTTCACATGCCTCTAAAGAGGCATTTTGGTTACAGAGACTCGGGAAAGGTACTGGTTTTAATTGTAAGTAAGTTAAACTTGAATGTGATAGTTAGAGTGCTATTTTTTTAGCCAAAAATCCTATGTAGCATGCTCGTACTAAGCATGTTGATGTTCAGTATCACTTTGGGAGAGAAATGGTTAAGAGTGGGAAGGTATTAATTGAGAAAGTTGACACTTTGATTAATGTTGTAGATTATCTTACGAAACCAGTTCCTATAGATAATTTCTCTTGGTTTTGAGTATTAATCATTTGCTTGGAGCTTCATGATTATGCAAGTTGCATTTGAAGTTGGCATGGATTGATTAGTTGGTACAGGAAGGCCATTGACCTTGAGTCCTGTGCTTGATTTATAAAATGATTTGTTTAAAATAATTGCAATGTATAATGTCAAGTGGGAGAATGTTAGGAATAGGATGCCATTTAATTGCAATCCTAAACATTATTTCATGTATCTCCTAAGTCCTTGGAAAGTGTTCCCCAACACTAGGATTAGAAAGAGATTAAATTTGAATGAAATGAGCATGTAAATTGGCATTTGTAATTAATTCTAAATGATAAGAACTTGTGTGGATTCCCATGAAGAACTCATACAAAATAGGAGCACATGGGGCACCCACATGGAAGGTGGAACCCACCTTGATTTAAGTTAATTGTTTGGAGAAAAGATAAAACTTCAGTAATGCATGTAAAGATCCGAGAAGTTAGGAATTGATATTTACATGTATGAAGTTAAGTTCAATTTAGTTCAGTTCAGTATCAGTTCAATTCAATTTAGTATCGGTTCAGTTCAGTTTGGTTCAGTTCAATTCAGTTCTATTATGGTTCAGTTATCTTCAGTTGCATGTAGTTAGTTTCAGTTGAATGCTAGTTGACTTTAGTTGACTTGGAATGCATGACTAATGAATTGATTTGCATGATAGATAACAGGTGATACATTCAATTAAGTGGGGATGATCAATCATGCATCATGTTTGCATGAATTGATGGAGGATATGTTTTAGTTAACAAAGATTGACTTGGACCCACCTTGGGTGCCCAAGTTGTCATCTTGGAGTTAACACTTTTGCATGATAAGATATTTTATAAGGCTGAGTTAATTGGGTCCATTCTTGGGTGCCAACTTTGAGGAGAAGCTTACAAGATATCTTCGGAATAAACATTGAGTTAGGACTTCAGTTTTGGACGCCCAAATTAATGAAGGACTTGGTTTGAAATTATTTTTAATGGGAGAACTCTACTTGCAATGAATAGGTGTAGGTTTTGTGAGATAAGCTTTTCTCTTTGTAATTATAAACTCTTTGGTGTTTACAAGGCTCGTTATTGTCTATAAACTGTAGCAAGTTGAAGAGAGTTCTATCAAATTTTATTGCAGGTTGTGAAGAAGATTTGTTGGAGGCAAAAGAAGCATCTCAAGCAAGGATTGGAATTATTGTAATATTATTATGAGATTAAATAATACATTAATTCTTGGTGGAGTTTTTCTCGAAAGGGTTTCTCCATGGTATATGTTGTGTCACTTCTATCTGCTGGTCTTATTCTTCTACAATCTTTTGTCTACTTCTGCAAATGGTAAAATGAATCTAAACACATAATCATATACAAAGAAATTGTAACAAGGAACACTTAATTAGATCTATAGTATAATAGTTTTAGAATTTTTAAAGCTACATAATTACCTCCATTTTGAACACAATCTATGGAATAAATGTTGAATAATTAAATACAAAACCAATAACATATTTTCATGACTCTCTACAACACAAATTCCAAAATAATGATTTGAAAAGAATAAGCTCGCACAGATCAAAAAGATATGTGATATAATGATTGGAGCTTAACTAAAAAATAGTGTATGTGTTATGCATTGCAAATATAAACAGGATGATCAACAAGAAAATATATAGTAAACAATGAATGGAAACTTTTATTCCCTCAAAACATAGTATATTTATCAAAAGTGTGCTTTAGTTGTAGTTTTTAGAGGTGATGCTTCCAACTACACTTTTGAGGCAACCCTTCAAACATGCCATATAGTGATGTCATCAAACAAAACTATAATAGACCATGGTTCAAATTTTTGGAATTCAATATCACTACTACATATGACACCCCAATGATGCATTTTACTTAGAAAACATCCTTTTTGTTTGAAAATGTTTGTACACCTTGCAAGGAAGCTAACCTCATTTTTTTTTTTATGATATCTTAGATCTACAATACAAATGCATCTCATGAAGTTGTGTCATTTCATAATTTGAATTAGGATGAGCACAGTTTCTTGCAAGAATCAATAGAATTTTTAAAATTCCTAAGTGCACGAACAAGATCCTAAATCTATGTAATCAATGCCTCTCCAAGCACAAATATTACTTCTAAACCATGTTGGCTCTATAAATCATGATCATTTATAACCAATGATGGGTTGAAAAACCATGCCTTCCCAATTCCACTAAGATTTGAGCTCGAAAGCCTTACTTGTACTTTTCAGTCAAACTATGATTTGGGTTCTCCTATCTCATGTTTTAAGTTTTGGTCCTCATATACTCTAGGGTATTGCCAACTACAAACTAGTAATCTAGATTCCTTATAGCATTGTGTCACCAAGAATCTTGCAATTCTCTATAGTTTAGTATCCCAAGAATTTAAAACAATGAAACAACATAAACATGCTAATACAACTAAATGTTCACACCATGAAGACAAACGGTAAATTTATGAAACCCCTTTTCTGGCCATTTTTTGCTCCTTTTTACTCCTTGAAAAATCCCTTCCCTTGATGTCATATACGTTTATAGATGAGTCTGCATGCCCAATAACACGGCGAGGAATCCACTTTTCGCTCAATGCTTTAATTGCCAATACTGGAGGATGGTCAAATAATTAAAAGAGCTCATCCTCTTCTTCTGGACAGGCACGATCTGGTCCAACATTTGCTCCTTAACAAATATACACCAGTCCCAACAAACATAAATGGGATATAATCCGATGTCTTAACCCCCAACAGCTTGTGAGCCAAGAACTTGCAAGCAATTTGTACAGGTGGGTCAATGATTGCATCAAGCAAAAATTTCGAATATTTCGCACCCATTTCAGATCTGGTAAGACTCATTGTTATTTCAACTCTATCATAATCTCTGCAGGGGGATACATGTTTACCTGAATTTGGCAGACCCGCTGCTTGGTGGATTTGCTCTTCTGTAATCCGCATGCGGGTTTCTCCTACTCTCAATTCACTGTCGATGATCGCAGCCGCCCAGAGAGAAGTGTCGCATTTGTAGGTGACCGCCTTCAGGAATGGATGAATACATCTGTAGAAAGACTTCTTTAAGGTAATCACAGAGGTACTTTCGAAGCTTCCAAATACCTTCTTGCTTGCTTAGGAATAGTGCAGTAATAAAATTGTATACACTGAAATACGCCCTCATTGATGTATGATAACGAGGAAATGCATACATGATGCAAGCTGTTGTGTCCTACAAAAGTCAGAAAAACCATATAAGTTAGTTTAACACCAATACTATTTCAGCATAAGCTCTCCACAATGAATCAAGCAAATACTTTCACTTTATCTCTTTGTACAATAAGCAGTGACCATCTTGCATCTTGTGACTAAGTAGAATCCGCTGTACCTATTTCTTTAGAAGACGATCCATGTTCATTTTCAGTAGTGGCAGAGTTTTTGATTCTTCGCCTTTCTTCACCATAACCATACATACCTTTTACATTGTAGCACGGTTTAACAAAGTCTTCAGATGCAGAAAACCTTCTAGATAATTACAGTTATAACGATCCATTCCCCTCCGCCCAGGCACTGGTACGAACCTGGGCTAGGTCCAACTGTATAGTAGCGCTATCAACTACCACAACAGCGAATAATATTCACTGTTCTGGTATTAATTCCTATTCAAATTAACACCATTATTATATTTTTATATTTTTTATTTAATTAAATTTTAAGAGCAAATTTTATTATAAACTATGTTCTATATAAATTTTAATTACATCATCAATCAAGCATATGCATATGTAATTTGTTTAAAATATGATACAATATTTATTTCTTTTATAATAATATTTATGAGAAAGGCTCTGTGCCACTATAGTGATTCTAATTATTTGTAAGATATTCTTATATCTATAAGTAATAATGTTTTTATATTATTATGAAAAGGTTTCTTAATTTATTTAAAATTTTAAAATTTTAAATATTTTTTTTATAAATATTTTTTTCCTCATTATTCTTTTTAATGTTTTTTCCTTATTATTATTATGAATATAAAATAAAATAAATTAATTTTAAATTAATTTACTTATATTTATAATCAAGAATAAATTAATTTAAATATTTTAAATATTTTTGTCTAGAGAATAAAAATATTACTTTTAAATTATTTTATCTTATTTAACTAAATTACTATTTATATTTATAATCAATAATAAATTAAAAATATTAAATTAATATAAATATTTTTGTACAAAGAATAAAAATATTATTTTAAAATTATTTTATCTTATTTAACTATAAATTATTTAAATTTTCAAAAAAAATAAAAAAATATAATACTTCACATCTTATTAAATTAATTATTGTATTTGTTGATTTTTTATATTTTTATGAACTTTACTAATTTGTGGAAAGGGCCTAGAATTTTCTTGATTGATATCACATAATAGTGTATTTTATATCATCTTTAATATGTTCATTTAATTCTTTTTTATTCCTTTCCAATAGAATGTCATGATTTCTTTTTAAATGTGGTTTTGTTGGATGCAGAATAAATGAGACATTCTTGAAGAATGGCAACTGTTCTTATCCCAACTATTTCAAGTAATATTCTAACAAGGATAGTTATATTGAGCTAATGAAGTGGACATCAGAGGTACTTCAAAAAGACTTTCTTGTTACAGGTGTAACTCACTAGTTGTATCATAATAATTCTGTGAATTTTGTACCTGCATCTAAAGTTTTAGGTTTCCTATTCTCATTCATCCTGTTAGTGTCATTGTCCTTTTCTTTATTTCCCTATCAAACATCAAAATGTGTTCTTTCATTTATAAAACAAAAAATTCCTTGCTTTATTGGCTTACAAATATATGTGATTCATCTTTTCCTCATCCTCATTCAATTTCCTTGACGTACGCCCTTTAAAATTTCCCAGGTGTTTCACCATGTTTAGGAGCTAACTCTATAAGACTCTAAAATTTCGTGCATGCGCCATCAATATCCCCTTCTTTCTTAATGAAATCACTGCTGTTTGTAACTAAAAAGCCGAGAGTTACCAACTTGACTAAAAAATTCATAGTAGCGATCAAGATGTTGAATGGTATCTGCAAGATTTGAGTGCAAATTTGTGCCAGGCGACTCTGTTCTTACTTTAAACATTATGCCAAATAGTTATCACACCCTAGCTATTTTATAGGGTTGAAGTCTTGTATTTCCATTGTAGAAAATTGCCCTTAAATACCCAGTGTTTCCTATCGACTACTGTATTGCCCTTAAATACCCAGTGTTTCCTATAGACTATCTACAGTATAGTCGCCTTGTCTATGATTCCAAAACCTTAAAGAAAAGAGTATAACAAGTATGAACAGATATCTTTACTATAGGCCCAAAAAGAGTCCCATTCAATAAATGAACAAAAATGTACTTATCTTGTTTGTGCAAAGATTGTGCTTTAGAGGAGATTGGTTGATGGAATTGGATGAACACACGAAACAAACGAATACATGCAATGCCGATATAACATTACAGACATATTGATATGCTACGGATTTCATGTGCCAATAGTGCAAAAAAAACACGAAAACGCTCAATAATTAAACTAGAATACAAATGATCAAATATAAATCATGAAGGGATAGCGATTGTAAATCTGTCTATATATGAAAAACTAATTCAACTAATTCTAGCAGAGCTAATCCTCTGAATCAAGGAACAAAAATGGTACCTTTCATTAAATTAAGCCCACTTTCCTTTTCCTTTTGATTTTTAAAGTGGTTTATAGCTGGGAATCTATAACAATTCCTTTGGATATTACATTTTTTCTTAGGGTAGCTATGGACAACACTAAGTCATAGCTTAGTCATCCCCAGTGATAGGTGCTTAAGCATTTCAATGTGCACATGGATTTAACCATCCTATCATGGCACTCAATTAACAGGGATGGTAGGACATCTTAGCAGAAAGTGCGAGTTAAACCTTGGTTGCTCACTTTCAAAAGCATCCCATTACCATTACACCACAATCCAATGGACCCATTGGATACTACTTTTTACAGATAGAGCAGTCTATTGTATTATATTAGTTTTCAGATTGTACATGCAAATAAATGTAAATGTATCTACTCATTTTAAATATTAAAGGGGAATGGCATGTGGGAGAAATGTTTTTGTATTTAAAAAATTCTTCAAGCATATCTCCAAGAACTAATCAATCTTTTGCGTCCATCTTTTTCAATGTACACCTTCCCGCAATAAAATTTTTCAATTGCACTGAAAGATGTTGAAACTCTATCCATCCATAGTATCTTAGGAATTTTAAAAAATTTGTATCAATCATCAAATCATCATATCCTTCTTCCCCATTATATTGGGGGCCAAAAATGCAAAAACGAAAGATGGTGCACAGATGGAAACCCAAAGGAGACTCTATTTGTTTATCCTTCTATTTGAAAAGAATTAACTGCCATTTTGATACTGTGAATCCTCATTATTTCTGCTTAAGAAATTTAACTCTGCAAAATTAAAGGAATCTTAGATGTTAATTGATATAAATTATAAAATATGCAAGAAAATAAGTACCCATATTTGAAAATAGTAGCGTTTATATTTTACTTTTTTAATTCTGATCAATGTTTTGTCAAAAGAAAATAAACTCAAAAATAAGAAAGGCAGAATTATGCCATGCAAGTTGTTAGAATGGTGAGGAAATTATAATTAAAGATCACATCAATGTTGTAAACAAAACACAAAATGAAAATAGTATTTTGGTTTCATCCCGATGATTTTATATTCAATTCATTTTCATCTGAAGCCACAAGTTTTCCATACAAACTACAATACCGGAATAACTTCCCAACCAGCTAACTAACCTAATAACTAATTACTAAATGTAAACATCAACTGCTAACAACTCCCTCTTAAAATTTACATTACAAAAAAGAAAACCAAAATATTGTATCAACATTAACCTAAACTTCTTGGTCTAGGAAAATGGTTGATTAGCCAACCGTGTGCATACACATCAACCCAAACTCCTTTATCTAGGAAAATGTCTTGAGCATCAACCCAAAATCCTTAGGTCTAGGTAAATGTTCTGATTATCCACCTTTGCATCAACATCAATCTAAACTCCTCATGTTTAGATAAATGTTCTGATTTTCCAATGTTTACCTTTGAATTGAGACACACTCCATTATCCACAATCCACGGTAACACTCCTCCATTTGTGGATTGAGACTTACTCAATTATGTGGATCGAGACTTACTCAATTATCCATAAATACACATCTGCAAAACTATGGATCAAGAAAAACTCAATTATCCATAAATGGTTTGTGGATTCAACTATCCACAAACCAACAATAGCTCACCAAATTTGTGGATTCAATTATCCACCGACCAACAAAACACTGCATGCTCCATCTTGCTCCTGAAAAGATTGTGAATGAAACAAATGCTTCTCATGCAAGAATCATCCCTAAGTGAGAAGGTAGCTGGGTATGATAGATGTCCTCCTACATCCCTTTCCTCCAACCTCTAATATGACCACTTTAGATCTTAATCTTAAAATACAACATTAATGGCTTTGAACGCATCATTAGTAAATGCATTAAAGTGTACATACATAAAGATGTCGAATTCAACCGATAATGCATCAATTGCAAATATTATCCAAATTAGCCTTGCAACACTTTATTTTCCTTATCACTCCAAAGAAAGCAAATCTATTCACCTATTTAAATAATGTGACTACACCCTTATTTCTCCAAAACAATAAACCCCATTTTTAAATCGTTTTTTCTTCTTTTTTTTACCGTATTACATTTGTAATTAATACTTTATTTTAATATACGCTAATTTGAACCCACTAGCATTTAACTTCAAATACATATTGAAATAACCAACTTGCCTGTGCATCATTTGTAGTGAAATTCAACTCACAAACAATTTATCCTTTTATCTTCATATTCTATAAAAAAATATAGTTGGTCCCAAAATTAACAATAGAGATACATAACCCTAACCTTCACTCAACAAATGAAAGGAAAACAACTTACATGCACCCACACTTCTGCAGATTTGCTAAGCCTCCTCCTATCCTACGCACTCTTATCTCATCCTTTCCACCTTTCACATAATTTTCAACAGTGCTCTTTGCACAACATTCCACAACCTCACGCCTTTACACACTAGTCTATAGATATACAGGGATCTCCACACGGATTCTATTGGAAATTCACCCATTGACATCACTCAGAGTCATTCATTCCTACCATGAACCTCCCCTTCAGTCACTTCCTAACGTCCCTCTAATACCTTATGGTCACGGTGGGTACAGACAAGCGTACACTTCCTTCAAGTCTCACCCTTTTTTAATTCTTTGCATGCCTTTCTTCTGCATCTTCAGACGCCCAGCAGATATTTATCAAAAAAATTCACTCGTTACGCCTGAATTAAATATGGAATGATTTTGATCATTCTTCATTTTCCAAGTTTAACACACAGCCACAATACCAAAATTGCTCCGATACCAGTGTTAGAATGATGAGAAAATTATAATTAAAGATCACATCGTTGTTGTAAAAAATAACTAACTTAATAATTAATTATTAAATGTTAACCTTAATTCCTAACACAAGTTACAAATATGAAGGTAAGAGAAAGTATAAATCTCATATGAACAGGCTAAATTATATTCATCATGAGCACTCAGAGTATTGGTGGATTAGAACTATAGCTATTGCTAGATTGTTAAGGTTCAGTTTACAAAATTTGAATAGTGAATAAGGTAAATGGAAAGAATTCCCCTTTCGGGTCTCCACAAAAGGGGTCTCATGTGCTAGAATAGCATATTGCGTGAGTCAAATGAAGGATCACATAGTGAGATGTGAAATATCAATTTTAAAATCATTTTCCAATACATTCTTTTGTCTAGAAGTTATGTCCACATTATCCTTTTCCTTTTCTAAACATCGATCAAAATCTTGGACAGAAACTACAGGATTATAGCTAGAAAAAAAGGAGAAGTAAAACATACTTCATCATCATCTTGCAAGTTTATGTCTTCAAATCTTTCATTCAATGACTCCCTGTCATCTTTGGCTTCCCAGATCTTCCTACCCCAGCACTGCGTATGTGCATAGAAAACGCAGTGAAGAAAATGCAAAATACAAAAACTAAGAATTTAGATGGTATAAACTGGAAAATCCGCAATGGTTTTCTAGACTTGGTACAACTTTGGAGAAACTACATTCATTGTACAGACAAATAAATACTACGATTACTAAAAAATTTTAACACTTAGCTTTGAGATATCAATTTGTATCTCTATTTAACAAAATAAGCCAGGAATTTGAATTTTACAATTTACAAAATTATTAGATTTCATTGAGCGCGTAAAAGGTCAACTACACACTCATTATTTAGACTTAAGCAAGAACAAGTACAAAAACTCATCCTACTAGAATATGCATTCCAATTAGATGTAAGGTTGCTAGAATAAAGAGCTGAATAATATTATTAGCAAGTTAAAAGCGTTATACATAGAATTCAAAGATAATGAATCTTGCCAGTAAAAAATATAAAAAAATCCAACTAAAAGCATAGGTAATAATAACCCAAAAAATACTAGCATTCATCCCTGAGTTACAATAAACTACAAAGACCATTTAACCCAGACGAGATGCTATGCAAACCAATCTCAAAGATAAAGCATCTACGTAAAAAATTTCCTTGATAATATACAAATCATCTACGTAAAAAATTTCCTTGATAATATACAAATCTGTAAAATGCAGACATCTTTCAGAATTGAAAGAGATATTGTTGCTAGATCTATAACACAGTGATGCCTAAGAAAGAAAAGCCCTGTTCCAGCTCAGAAATCCAATCAATGCTCCTGAGCAGCATCAATAAAGGCCTTGATATGTCTCTGATAGACAAAAGCACCTCAATCAAATACTACCTTAGTAATACCTTTTTCAAGACAATCTTTGCCAATTGTTTCAGCAATGGGGAGTCTCCCCAAGTTCAGGCCTCGACAAGATAGTGATTAATGTAACTGTAACCGTATATTTCTCCAAAATACTACTAGAGGTACCCAAAATCCTAAATAACTATACAAAACATCTATATTTCATTTATTGAGTAAACTTTTGTTTTTGGTGGTCAATCTGTATTAATTCGAACAAGTACCATTCAGCTTCCAAAGAATCAGTAGCAAATCTGTTGAGCAGAGAAAGGTTCCGTTCATATAATGTTGAAGTAAGAGGAAATTTTCCTCAATAGTGACTAAAGTATTATACAATGTGCAATTTATTTTTATTCAATTCTTATTGAGTTCCATAAGCAAAAGTTTACATTCTCTTTTGAAAAGATCTATCACTAGTAGCTTGTGTGAGCCATGCCATTACATAAATTATATCTTCAATTGACTACATATTTTTAGGTTTCATATTTTCTAATGATTAATCTATTCTCAGATGAGTGGCTACAAGAGCGATTTATCAACTATCTATTAGAAGAAATAACTAAACTTACAAATCAAGTAACATCTATTTCTCATTATTATATTATTTTTTGTGCATTTTTAATTAAATATCATAATTATCTTCCAACTTAGAATAAAATCTCTCTTCAGAACACATTAAATAATGGTTGATATTGTTGGTGTTGATAACTATAACAAATGTGAGCAAGAAATTGTACCCAACATTGATATTTCTTTAAAAAACAACTTATTTCCACTAGAATATTTTTCGTATACCGTTGGAGATTGTCTATTTGATAGTCTTCAAGTATTGCTTCATTTTCATTATACTTCAAATGAATTACAAAATGGATTAGTTGTTTACTTTATGTTGTTGTTATCCAAAGATGATTTTGATGCATTAAAATCACTCACTTGTACATGAATTGCATCCAGAAATCTTGTATGAAATACACAATCTATATGACACATGACAACTTATTTAGGTAAAATGTGATTATTTGCATCGAGTGCTATACCACAACAAGAGAGGCCTTTGGGGTGACACATTTTACATACAATGGGTATCGAAATGGTTAATCATACCAATTACATTGTGGTCAACAACTATGAAGAAAAAGTACTTACATTTCAACCACAATATTAAAAAAAAAAGTTGTATTCAATATTATTTCATGATGAAAATCTAAACTGTGGTCATTATGAACCATTATTTTACAAAAAAAAATCATTTATAGTCCTATACTATCAAATTACCTTTCCTATAACTATGAAACATTGGCAAGCTAACAACAACATATTGCACTTGAAATGGAACCGAATGGAGTGAAAAAGGCAACTATGATGACAAGAAATTGTGGTAAAAGCATTTTTCAATGCTATATGTTACTTGATGAATGGAGAATTTGATACTGAAAAATTAAGACTGTACATTACACAACCTTTTTGTAATTAAACTAAAGGTAGTTGTACAAATTTTACTAGCTATCAAGAGCATTTACTGAAAGAAAATATGTTAGACACAGTACCATTTACTATCAACATGGCAATGCCATATGCAAAAGGGGAAATTGAAGGAGGTTCATTTTGTTGACAATGGTTAGCAACTATACTAAAAATACATATTTGTTTATGGTCTTCAACTAGTAAACAAATTGAGAAAGTTTTTCATAGCAAAATAAGCACAAACAACACATATAACATAATCACATTTAAAACAAGTACTAAACATATGCACTACAAGCCACTAGTGACAACAAATACTATTGAAAGATTTGAAAGAAGTTGAACTTCTGCATATTCTCTTGTAAAACCAAAACAAAGTCATGTTGGGAAAAAAAGTGAAATATCTTTAGAACTGATTAATAGTAAAGTACATGAACCAATATTGCTCAAAAGAAAAAAATATCACTTACTACGTAATTAAAAACCAAGTAAAAATAAATAAAAATCCTATGATACCATCAAATCAAATTCAACAACGAAAAAGAAAAAGGGAAATATTTTTCACGCCAAATTATAGTAAACTACACGAAGTGGAAACTCTTATAAGAAATTAATATCCATCACAAAATTGAAGAGAATATTGTGTACTTACAAACCAACTAAACAACATTGTTCTAATAAAGGAAATACTAAAAAAAAATTCCAATGAAAATATATTTCAAAGAAATTGAAGACACTCCTTAATATGAATGTTATATATGTCACCGACTGCAATTTCAACATTGTATTGAAAAACTTAATGAAAGTGAGCAACAAAATTACAATTTTTTTAAAAATATAATGCAATACATAAATTTGAAAATGTATGAAAATATTGTAAGCAAATGCTACATGTTGGTAAATTTCCATTGTTTTCTACACCACAGTTAATAAGATAATGGGGACATAAAAAATTCTCAAATTGGATTAACTAGGTCCATTATTAATGTCCCAACAAATATGAATAATATAGAGGCAATACTCCCACTATCAATTAATGGAAAAATAGCAAATGTTGTTGCACAAAAAGGAAGAATACAATACAAGAATCCATATGAAGTTGGTAACATCTATTTCTCATTTTTATTTTATTTTTTGTGCATTTTTAATTAAGTATCATAATTATCTTCCAACTTAGAATAAAATCTCTCTTCATAACATATTAAATAATGGTTGATATTGTTGGTGTTGATAACTATAGCAAATGTGAGCAAGAAATTGTACCCAACATTGATATTTCTTTAGAAAACAACTTATTTCCACTAGAATATTTTTTGTATACCGTTGGAGATTGTCTATTTGATAGTCTTCAAGTATTGCTTCATTTTCATTATACTTCAAATGAATTACAAAATGGATTAGCTGATTACTTTATGCTTTTGTTATCCAAAGATAATTCTAATGCATTACAAGCACTTGTACATGAATTGCATCCAGAAATATTGTATGAAATACACAATATATGACACATGATAGCTTATTTAGGTAAAATGTGATTATTTGCATCAAGTGCTATACCAGAACAAGAGAGGCCTTT
Organism: Sequoia sempervirens; assembly: GCA_007258455.2. Taxonomy (NCBI): domain Eukaryota; kingdom Viridiplantae; phylum Streptophyta; class Pinopsida; order Cupressales; family Cupressaceae; genus Sequoia; species Sequoia sempervirens. Next base: position 8,855 of record VDFB02380179.1, on the reverse strand, counting down.
GGGGTGACACATTTTACATACAATGGGTATCCAAATGGTTAATCATACCAATTACATTGTGGTCAACAACTACAAAGAAAAAGTACTTATATTTCAACCACAACATTCAAAAAAAAAATTGTATTCAATTTTATTTCATGATGAAAATCTAAACTGTGGTCATTATGAACCATTATTTTGCAAAAAAAAATCATTTATAGTCCTATACTATCAAATTACCTTTCCTATAACTATGAAACATTGGAAAGCTAACAGCAACATATTGCACTTGAAATGGAACCAAATGGAGTGAAAAAGGAAACTATGATGACAAGAAATTGTGGTAAAATCCTTTTGAATGCTATATGTTCCTTGATGAATGGAGAATTTGATACTGAAAAATTAAGACTGTACATTGCACAACCTTTTTGTAATTCAACTAAAGGTAGTTGTACAAATTTTACTAGCTATCAAGAGCATTTACTGAAAGAAAATATGTTAGACACAATACCATTTCTTTTAAACTATAAACAATATATTATCAACATGGCAATGCCATATGCATAAGGGAAAATTTAAGGAGGTTCATTTTGTTTAGAATGGTTAGCACCTATACTAAAAATACATATTTGTTTATGGTCTTCAACTAGTAAACAAGTTGAGAAAGTTTTTCATAGAAAAATAAGCACAAACAACACATATAACATAATCACATTTAAAAAAAGTACTAAACATATGCACTACGAGCCACTAGTGACAACAAAAACAACACATATAACATAATCACATTTAAAACAAGTACTAAACATATGCACTACGAGCCACTAGTGACAACAAATACTATTGAACGATTTGAAAGAAGTTGAACTTCTACATATTCTCTTGTGAAACCAAAACAAATTCATGTAGGGAAAAAAAGTGAAATATCTTTAGAACTAATTAATAGTAAAGTACATGAACCAATATTTCTCAAAAGAACAAAAATATCACTTACTGCGTAATTAAAAACTAAGTAAAAAAAATAAAAATCCATGATACCATCAAATCAAATTCAACAACGAAAAAGAAAAAGGGAAATATTTTTCAGGCCAAATTATAGTAAACTACACGAAGTGGAAACTCTTATAAGAAATTAATATCCCTTGCTAAATTGAAGAGAATATTGTGTACTTACAAACCAACTAAACAACATTTTTCTAATAAAGGAAATAGTAAAAAAAATTCCAACGCAAATATATTTCAAAGAAATTGAAGACTATATATGTCACCGACTGCAATTTCAACATTGTATTGAAAAACTTAATGAAAGTGAGCAACAAAATTACAATTTTTTTTAAAAATATAATGCAATACATAAATTTGAAAATGTATGAAAATATTGTAAACAAATGCTACATGTTGGTAAATTTCCATTGTTTGCTACACCACAGTTAATAAGACAATGGGGACATAAAAAATCTCAAATGGGATTAACTAGGTCCATTATTAATGTCCCAACAAATATGAATAATATACAGGCAATACTCTCACGATCAATTAATGGAACAATAAAAAATGTTGTGGGGTGCAAAAATAAAATCAGTCGAATGGAGCGCTCGGGTGGGAAAGGAAGTGGTCAAAGTAGTTCAAATTTTTTGCAGGCGGGAGAGGAAGATTCAGATGAAGATGATGATGATGGGAGGAATCTTGCTGCTGGGGTCTGCCCTATTCGTGGTGGGCTGGCTTTAGGGTTTTCTGGTGGGATGAGGAAGGCTTTGGTTGTCTACCAGTGCCTTTCTCTCTCTCTGAGGATAGCTGGGCATCTGTGGGCAGCTTGGGCCGTGGTTGAGGCTAGCTCTGCTGCTGGCATCAATTCTCTTGTGATGGTTCGTGTGCCTTCTTCTGAGGGGTGGTCTCTTTCTCCTCTCTGGTGGGTGGACCTTCCTCCTCTGTTTGTGTCGGCGGTTTATAGATGGGTCAGCTTCTTTTTTATTCTTCGACCCCTACCTTCTTTTGATCTTCTTTTATTGCTTGGGAGTTGGGAAGCTTCTTGTTTTTCTGTGGAACTGTGTGGTGGATGGCATTGCCCTAACTAGGTGAGCTTCAAAACTGTGTATTTTAGGGCTTTTTTTGCCATCGTTTGCTCTCAGTCCGAGTCATAGAATTCTAGTAGTTTCTCAGCTCCTCTTTGGCCCCTGTTTTCATCTGGTTTCCTTTTTCTGTGTGGGGGTGTCGTTGTTGGTGTTTTTTCTGGAAGGTTTTCTTTTATGAGGACTGCTTTGTTTTCCTCTGCTTTTGCTTTGTCCCTTTGGTAGGAAAATGATGGTTTTGTTGTTTCTTGTCTCTCCTTGTTCCCTAAAGCATTTTTTGTTTTTCTAGGAAAGGTGTGTCTACCTTGGAGTCCTTCGGGGCCTCTTTGGGGTGTTTTCTTTTTTAGAATGGGGTTTGTGTTTCTCTTTTTACTATTTGTGACCTCTGGGTATTGTTGCGGTGGGGGTATTTTTGTCCCTTGCCTTCTCGGTTCCATGGCTTGGTTTTTCAGGTCTCTTTTGGCGCATCCTTGGGTTTTTCTGGTCTTTCCTATGGAGGTGGTCCTATCTTCTATTGAGGGGGAGATGGTGGAGGCCAGAAGTGACTTTTATCCTATAGAGGTGGAGTGGGATGCTGCTAGTTGTGCTTGGAAAGGCTGTTGGGGGGCTATTGAAGCCCTATTTTATGGTGGCCTGGGTTTTGATGAGGACCTACATGATGTGTTCTTTTCTTTATCTTCTATGGAGGTGGAGATTTTGATTAGGAAGCAAATCTTTGTGTTATTCAATGCCAAGGTTTTTGAATGTTGTAGCTATGAGAAGTTTGGAGTTCTTTCCTTTAGAGGTGGAGAGAATATATATCTTTTAAAGGATATTGCTGGTGCTCTGTGCTCCTGTGTTTACCTGTCCTATAAAGATGGTAGGAGTGAGTTGATGGACTCTACTACTTCGGCTGGTGGAGCTTTGATCATGATTTGTATTGTGAAAAGTTGCATATTTGGGTTTAAGGTCCCTGTCAAAACCTTGTGTTATGGGCTATTGGTCTTGTCTATAACTTTTGAGTGTAGTGGGTTGTTGGTCCCGTCAAAACCAACGATGCCAAGATTTATGTGATTTCTTGGTTGTTTTTCTGGGCAACCTGCTGGCTTGTGGCAGGTTGTTGGAGTTTTTTCATCCCTGGTGAGCTGTTGGATGTTTTTGTTTCTATCTTTGAGCAGCCTATTCTCCTTGGAGTGGGCTTCGGGTCCACTTAAGACTTGATGGTTTTGGGTCCATTCAAAACTTGTTGTACATGGTTTCGGGTCCATTCAAAACCTATTTTTTCCTTTTTCAAAAACAATAACAAATGTTTTTGCACAAAAAGGAAGAATACAATACAAGAATCCATATGAAGTTGGTATTTTTTCATTGAAATCATTATAACTCCTATGTCAAAGACAATTATATAAAATAGAAAAAATTTCTATAAAGAATAGTTGGAAAAAATTGAAAGAAACAAATAATAGTTCTAAAATAAACAAATAACAGTTCTAAAACAGTCTAGAAATTAAAAAATGGGGATGAATTAGAAACATATAGTGATACTCTAATACATGGATTTATAGAATCTTGATTTTTTTACGACTTGCATGATAAAATAATTGAAATTGCACCAAGTGAAGGAAACCAACCTCTTCAAATTTTTAAGGATAGATATGTGAAAGAAATTAACTTTCCAACACCTTTCTTTGGTGATCCATGAGATGAGGACATAAGGAAAGAGTTTAAGTATCAAAAAAATGCACAATGGGAGGGATTTATTCAAGTGGTGATTTTTCAAGCCATACTACTAATTTATTTTTCAAAATAGTTTGTATCATTATAAAAAAATCATATCAAGTAAATAAATAAGAATTAGAAAAGTTCAATTAAAAGGGTGAATCTTGCTTGCTAAACACGTTTTTGATTATATAAGTAGGGAAGGGCCCTAGGGCTTACAACTGGGTAGAACATCCCTACAAAATAGATTGGCCAAACATAGTAACCAGTCAAAAATAGCAAGAAGAGAACAAATATAGTAAAACAGCCAAAGACAACCAATTCAAGCTTCAGAGCTTGAAACAATTTAGCAAATGAAACTTTATGTTTAATTTTAGTATCCACTATAGTCTCTTATTATATTTAAATTCACTGCTATGTCTTCTTCCACTGTATAGTCATAAACAGTGTCTTTCTTTCATGCCTCTGTCAGCCTTCAATCTACTATAAGGTCTATCCAGTTCTTCCCCAGATCTTTTCTTCCGAACAACATCATATCTCCCTAATATTTGTAGTTGCTCTGTGTTGATATGTCACTCTCTTCCTCTCCCATTCCATGTCATTGCTCACTTTTTTGTTACAAATCTTAGGTAGGCTTCTTATAGAAATACACATGCAATTTTGAGTTAAATCAAATAAACTTTTTTGCTCTGGGAATAAAAAGAGCTATATTTTCTGTAACTGGTAGATTGCCAAAATGCTTGAAAAACCTATGGAACCTTCAAGGATTATTTTAAAATATTTTTACTTGACTTTTTTAAGTTATAAGAACAAGATTCAAATAAAACAAAATAGCATGAACAGTGGTTGCACTTCTATCTAGCATCGACCATAATTGGTTTCCATATGAAAGTAGTTTACTTGTTTTTTGTTAGGTTTTGTGTTAGGATGGGCATGACAACTTAGTAGTGGAATACACTTTTATAGGAGAAATAACTAATTATTTTTTCTTTGCCTTCATTAATAAGACAATAGTGCATACCATGTATTTAACTATTTTTTTCAAAACCATGCATGTGAGCTTCTTTTGATTGAAGTTGCTATCCTTACTTCTAATAACATGACAAAAACCAATAAGCTAATTAATTCCTTTGGTATGGGGGTTTCAACTTTGAAGTTTCCATCTATTGTGCAAATTTATTCTTTGTTGAAGGTATGACCCAGTTGGATAGTTTGGGAAAGTATATTTTAACTTCGGAATGCAGTATTGACATAGAAGCTTCATAATCCCTTGATCGTGAAGTGCCAACATTCAATTAATGTGTCTATTTCCCCCAACTGGTTCTAGGAATTCATTTTATCCTTGGATTTCATAGGTATGGTTTAACAAAAGAGAGAGAAAATGTACATCGTGCTTGCTTATAAATACTTTTGACATTGTTTTTCACAGGAGAACTCTACTTGCAAAGAATAGGTGTAGGATTTGTGAGATAAGCTTTGCGCTTTGTAACTATAAACTTTTTGGGGTTTACAATGCTCTTTATTATTTATAAATTTCAACAAGTTGAAGAGAGTTCTATTAGATTTTTTTGCAGGTCGTGAAGAAGATTTGTTGAAGGAAAAAGAAGCATCTCAAGAAAGGATTGGAATTATTGTAATCTTATTCTAAGATTAAATAGTACATTGATTCTTTGTGGAGTTTTTCCCAGAAGGGTTTCTCGACGGTAGATGTTGTGTCACTTCTATCTTATGGGCTTATTATTCTACAATCTTCTGTCTACTACAAATGGTAAAATGAATCTAAACAGATAATCATATACAAAGAAATTGTAATAGAGAACACTTAATTAGATCTATAGTATGATAGTTTTACAATTTTTAAAGCTACATAGGGGAAAGGACCCAGTTACTGTCCCCCATTGAATTACTGCCACCTCCATGCTCACTTAACCCCCCCAAAAAAATTCACTTTCATCAATTAAAAAAAATTATTTTATTGAATAACAAATTACAAAAACACCAATAGTTGCTCATTAAGTGCTAAATTGAATGATTTGAGTGGATTTTAAGTGCTAAAATAGCTATAATTGACTGAAATTATAGCGGGTGGATAATGGGACATTAGGTGGTGGCAAATAGATGGCACCTCTAAAAGGTGGATTTTTGACCTCCGCGTGCATATCCAATGCTTCTGCACTCGATCGAATTGCCCAGAAGCCAAAACCTTAGTTATAAGCACTTAACTTGTGAACGAAAAACACCCATATTTTTTTTTTCAATCCAATGTATAGTTTGAATTCTATAATTGCGCTAAGTTAGCCATACTGAATATTGGGTCGTATCCCCTAATCACCTCCATTTTCAACATTTGGTATCAAAGCTGATGGTTGGGTAGACTTTGAAACAACTTTCTCTTAAAATTTTAAAGGTTTTTGGGATGTAGTTGGACCTTTTACTATTGCGTTATTGTTGATTTTGAATTTTTTTTTGCTACAATGAGTTGTAATTCTCATTTAGATATTGAAAGATTCAATGGATCTAATTATGAGGTGTAGAAACTAAAATTGGAGGATCTCCTTGAAGAGAGAGATCAGTGGTTAGTTGTTAGTAATGAGACAAAGTCACCTACAATGATGTCAAATGAGGATTGGGCTAAGCTTGATAAGAAGGCTAGAGGGACCATAAGATTATGTCTTGTCGATGTTGTTCTCTTGAATGTTTCAGAAGAAGCTACTGCATATAAATTGTGGAAGAGGATAGGTGATATTTATCAAACTAAAAATCTTACTAATAAGTTGTATCTGAAAAAGATAGTTGTATTCATTAAAGATGAAAGATGGTGATTTTGTTGCAAATCATTTGAATGCTTTTAATTTGATTCTAAGTTAGTTAGCATCTATAGATGTAAAGTTAGAAGATGAAGATAAATGCATTTTGTTACTTTGTTCTTTACCACAATCTTGAAAAAATCTAATTGTTGCTATCAGTGGTAGTGGTGCATATCTGAAGATGGAGAATATAATTCCTACTCTCCTATCAAAGGAGATGAGGAGGAAGTCTAAAATGGAAATCCAAGATGCCTTGTTTGTAAAAGGTAGGCCTGAGAAAAAGAAACCTAAGGGAGAAAAGGAATGGAAGGGTAAGTCTAGAGGATGGAGTAAGGTAAAGTGTTGGAACTGTGGGAAATTGAGACATGTGAAGAAGGATTGTAAGAACAGGGAAAAGAGTTTTGATTCTTCTACAGAGGAATCCTCAGATGACGATAATCATGAATTGATCATTTCATGCACAATTTTTTTTGATAAAGGGTATAACAGGTTTTATAGGGACCTGAAACCACAAAGTTTACGACATAAAAGAAAGGAAAGAAAAGTCCAAGAAAAACAACCAGCTACACAAAAGATAAAAACAAAAATAAGCAGCAACCAACCGCAAAAGGCCAGAAAGGTCAAGCAATAAAAGCCAGCTAAAAAGCCAACTAAAAGCCGGAAGCAATTAACCCAGCGTCTTCAAGACAAACTTAGTCTCGGCCTCCATGTTCTACATATCATGAACCCCCTTCTTCAATGTTTGAATCATATTTGGAGTTGGGGGAGCCTTCCTCTTCAGGTTGGCCCTGGTTCTCTTAGAAATGTCAGCATCCACCTCCTGGTTTCTTTCATTGGTATCCTCCAGATGAACCACCACAGACCCCTGTTGGGCTTTGTCCAATTTCTCAGTCATGGCATTGATAATGATGGCGTTTTATCTGGCCATACGATTGTTTTTCTCAACAATAATTTTGATAGTATTTTTCATTTTCTCCACCTCAATTTCAACATTTTTGATCTTGCCAGCTTGGTAATGAGTATCTTTGTTAAGACCGTAATCTCTTTGTTCCACCTCTTTCTTTTCAATCGCCATAACCTTGGCACCCAAATCTTCCAATTTACATTGAAGGGCCCAATTTTTTTATCTTTAGCTCATTAATTTCATTGAAGGTCCATTTCAAAAGTTTGAAATGGATATCAGCATTATTTCTAGCTAAATTCAAAATATATACAGAGGGATCCCTATCAGTGTTGAAACAAGTATTGGCAGGGTCAGGAGTAACAGGGGATCTAGTTCTAGCAATTCTATCCAATGACAGGTCAGCAGAGGGCTAAGTATTGTTAGCACCAGATGCCTCAGAGTTAGGGGAATCTTTGGAGTACGAGACAAGGTTTTTAACCTGGGTATTCTTATCAACAAAACTGGTTTTGAGGGAGGGGCTTCCCGGCTCAAGCACGAAATGAGCTCTAATAGCAAGTGAGCTAGGGTTAATCTTGCCAAAATGGACAACAGGCGGGCTAAGGACAGTTCTAGCTGAACTTAAATTGGGCAAAAACCTCGAGCAGTTGGGTTCAGTACCGTTTTCCTCAGAATCAGGGGAGGCTTCCAAATTAGGAGGGATAGGAATTTTTTTGTAATGCTCCACAATTAATCTAATCAAGCCTGTATGCAAAATAGGGAATCTTCTAGGGTTTTTCTTATGGTCATACAAACTTTTCCTCAAAGAACAGAGAAGATAGTAGGGGAAAGAAACCCTTACCTTGTAGCTGAAGTGGTTGAGCAGGGAAAAGCGATAACCGTAGACCTTGGTGAAACAACCATCCACAGTTATGTATTCCATGATAACACGTAGAACCTTTCTCCATAGGGCTTTTATGGTGTCAGCTTCAAAGTAGCTGTTAGCAATTTTCACCAAATTCAATCTTTCTTTCTCTTTTTTTGGAAATTGGATGATGGCATCGTCAGAAAAAACCCTATTTTTGAAAAAATTCTTCCCATCAGTGGACATTGTTCTCACTTCAGCTATCAGGTTTTCATTGAGCTCAACTTTCCTACCTGTTGATGGTGTTTTTATGCACTTCTCAACACAGGCAGTGCTTAGGTGCACTACCTCTCTTGAAAGACAATCTCCCACAATCGAGTTGTAGAACACTATCCCAAGGTCTCTCGGGTGTCAGGTCATTACAGTGCTTAGATACCTCAGTAGTTTGATGTGATTTGCTGGAATCACAAGGCGGCCTTACAGAAATACAAAGTGTGGATGCGAAGCATGAAGTTAGATCTTCGAAAAGGAGTTTTAGTATGAAAGCAGTTATGTGT
>VDFB02380178.1:0-18846 GCA_007258455.2 Sequoia sempervirens | reverse complement strand
TCCACTACACCGATTTCAGCAAGTTTTGGGGCCATTCTATGAAATCTAAGTGCCTCAAATCTAATTTGGAAGATTTTTAGGTGCAAATATGGGAAACTAAAACTACAATATCTTTCAACCTAGGAATAGAAAATAAAAACCGTAAATTGGGAAATTCATTAAGACGAAAAGGGTATCCAAAAATGTAAAAACCTCTAAAAATTGAGAAACTTAAAATTTAACTATTTTTGGGTGATGCAAGATTGCTTTTACCACTGGATGCTCCTGCATCAGACACCCAAGGTAAGTTGAGAAGTGACCCCGTCATGTCTCAAATGGTGGAGGAAAACCCGAATGGTCAACCTATGCCTTAGGCAACTAGGATGAATCTTCAACAGGCCTTTCTTTCCATTTCACCAGATATTCTTCATACTGCATGTTCCTGGTACTCCTTCCCACACGACTATCCAGGATTTCTTCAATCTCCTCCTTTTCTGAAGTAGGTGCTAGAATCCCACACTGTTCCATTGTTGGTACTTCCTCTGTGCCACCTTCATGATACTCTGTCAAATCTGAAATGTTGAACACAGGGGAAATGTTGAATCCATTCGACAACTCTACCTCATATGCATTCCCTGAATCATTCCTCTTCAAAATTTTATAAGGACTGAACTTTTTCATCTTCAATTTGTTATATGTTCCTATTGGAAACCTTTCTTTCTTCAAGTGGACCATCACTTCATCACCAATCTGAAACTCCTTATACATCCTCTTCTGATCTTCCTTAGCCTTATACTACATATTTATCTTGTTAATATGTTCTCTTACTTTCTCATGTATATCCTTGATGTGTTCTGCAAAATCTTCAGCTTCAACACTTATTTTCTTCTCTTGGTCCATCTTCCTCAATTTTGGAGTTGTTCTAGGGCTACCTCCATACACAATCTAGAATGGTGATCTACCTGTGCTTTTGTTGACAGAATTGTTGTAAGAAAATTCGGCCTGGGGTAAGATCAAGTCCCATCCCTTGGGTTTATCTCCTACCAAACATCTCAGTAGGTTACCCAGACTCCTGTTAACAACCTCTGTCTACCCATCTGTTTGTAGATGGTGTGCAGAACTGAACTTCAACTCTGTCTTCAGCTTCTTCCACAAGGTCCTCCAAAAGTACCCCACAAATTTGGTGTCACGATCTAAAACAATACTCTTTGGCAGACCATGTAACCTCACCAACTCTTTGAAGAACAAGTCAGTAATGTGGACTCAATCATGGGTCTTCTGACATTGAATGGGTCTTCGAAAACCTGTCAACTACCACAAATACTGAATCATTCCCTTTTTGTGTCCTTGGCAAACCAAGAACAAAGTCCATACTTATATCCTCCCACGACCTCTCTGGTATAGGTAATCACTGATACAACCCAGTATTCTGGCTCACTCTTTTAGCCATCTGACATACCCTGCAACTCTGCAAAAACTTCTTCACATCTTGTGATAACTGAGGCCACTAATAATGTTCACTGATAATGGCGATGGTCTTATCCTGACCAAAATGTCCTGCCATTCCTCCACTATGCTTCTCCTTTATCAAGTTCTCCCTCATGGAACTCCTCGGGATACACAATTGACTTCCCTTAAATAACATGCCATCCTAGATTATAAAATCCAGCCACCTTGTCATGTCCACTGTAACAGGTTCCTTGCAAGCTTTCCAAGCCTCTACAAAATCAGGATCTTCTGCATACAGTGTCTTGAGTTCATTGAACACAACCACTTCAATCTGAATCTTTGTCATCAATGTATGCCTCCTACTTAAGGCGTCTGCAACCCTATTTGACTTCTCACTCTTATGTTTCAAAACAAAGGTGTAACTCTGCAAAAACTCTACCCATTTCATATGCCTCTGATTTAATTTTCCCTGACTATTTAGGTACTGCAAGGCCTGATGATCAGTATATAGAACAAATTCCTTTGGCAACAAATAATGTCTCCATTTCTTTAATGCTTGAACTATCACATAAAATTCTTGATCATATACAGAATACTTTTTCTTGGCATCATTTAACTTTTCACTAAATAGGAAATGGGCTTACCTTCTTGGCTCAACACTGCTCCAATGGCACAACCACTAGCATCACAATCCACCTGAAACACCTTATTGAAATCTAGGAGGGCTAGAATAGGTTGCTCTATCACCTTCTGCTTCAACAGTTCAAAACTTTTTGCCGCTCCAGTCCTCCACTTGAATTCTTTTTTATCCCCTCTCATTGTTTCAGTCAGGGGTCCACAAATACTACTGAAGTTTCTAATGAACTTTCTATAAAAACTATCCAAACCATGGAAAGATCTCACCTCGGTAACATTTCTTGGGGTAGGCCATTCTAGAATAGCCTTCACCTTCTCTAGGTCCATCTTGAGACCTTCTACTGAGACAACAAACCCTAAGTACACTAACTCCCTCTTCACAAAACTACATTTCTTCAGATTAATCAATAGTTTCTCTTCTCTTAACTTCTCAAAGGCTCTATGAATATGCATCAGATGCTCATCCAACATCTTACTAAAAATCAAAATATCATCTAAATACATAATAACAAAACTTCCCAAAGAATCGTTCATGAGCCGCATGAATGTGCTCGGTGCATTGGTTAGCCCAAAAGGCACGACTAACCACTCGTATAGGCCCTCTTTGTTCTTGAAGGCGGTCTTCCATTCATCTCCCTCTTGAATCTGGATCTGGTGATATCCACTCTTCAGATCAATCTTTGTGAAGTATTGAGCTCCACTCAAACAGTCCATCAGGTCATCCATCCTTGGCAGGGGAAATCTGTACTTGATAGTTATCTTGTTTATGGCTCGGGAATCTATACACATCCTCCACTCCCCATCCTTCTTTGGTGCTAGTATTGCAGGTACTACACATTGACTCAAACTCTCCTGTATCAAACCCTTTCTCAACAACTCTTGAACTTGTCTGTTCAACTCCTCATTTTCTACTGAAGTCATTCTATGAGCTGCCTTATTTGGCAAACTGGCTCTAGGAATGAAGTCAATCTGATGACTGATCTTCCTCATTGGTGGTAAACCCTCAGGTTCATTATCATAAATAATCTCTTGAAACTTATTTAATAACCCAAAAACTTCTACTGGTACCCCATCACTATCTTCCTTATCCATTCTAGGAATCAATGCATAACACATACGCTCATGCTTCATGCCTTCTAAAAATTTATTTCCATCAACAAAAAAAATTCTAGCACTACTGCATACCTTTTCTTCATCCTTTTCTAAGGGCTTCAACTTATGGCGGACTCCATCCTTCATTAGGGAGTAAGTGTTTGCATGGCCATCATGTATAGCTCGCCTATCGAACTGCCACAGCCTCCCCAACAATATGTGACATGCATCCATGGGGATGATATCACATAGTTCCTCATCACGATAGCTTCTGATCTTGAACTTTACTAGGCATTGCTCACTAACCAAAACTTTGTGGTCTTTCTACAACCAGGAAATCTGATATGGATGTGGATGTCTCTCCCTTTTCAGCTTCAACTTCGCAACCATCTCTTCTGACACCAGATTATCGATGCTCCCACTGTCAATAATGACATCACAACATTTGTCTTCACACTTGCATCTTGTGTGAAACAGATTCTTCCTCTGTTCTGGCTCCTTCTCTTCAGTCACCAGGGCTCTTCTGACCACTAGGTCTTCTCCCCTTTCTACATCATCTGATTGCTCAGATTGAGCTTCCTCATCTACATGTGCAACTCTTCCATGACCTTCTGGCCTTTTGTTTTCCCTTCCTTGATGTTGTGGACATTTATAGGCTCGATGCCCTTCTTCACCACAATGGAAACAAGTTCCTCTGAAACCACCTCTTCCAGGTCCTGGCCCAGATCTTCCTCATCCTCTACCTCTTTGATAACCACTATTTTGATCATGAGGGCGGTAGAAGTTTTCATTCCTTTGGCTTCGGTTGGTACCCACATCTTCACTTTTCTTTTCATCATCATTTCAGCTTCCTGAAGGTCTTCCACTGCCCCTTCCGCTTTGACCTCCTCGTCCCTTTTGTTTGCCATCAAATCTTTTGTTTAGCTTCTCTTCCACCTTCAGAGCAAACTGATACACATCCTCAATGGTGGTCATTCTGACTAGGCTTAACTCCTCCTGAATGCTCGATCGTAACCCATTAAGATATCAGGCTACCTTCTCCTTATTGGCCTCTATGTGACCCATTTTGATGATTATCTTGTGAAAATCTTCAATATATTCTTTCACAGATCTGCTTCCCTGCTTCAACCCTGCAATTTCTTCAACAGATCTAACTCGTAGTCCACTGGTATGAACTGCTTCTTCAATTTCTCTACCATGCGATCCTAATTGTTGATCTTTCCTTTTCCTCTCTGATTTCTCTCCAACTATACCTCTTTCCACCAAATATTGGCATGGCCCTTAAGTTTTGTTTTTGCAAACTTAACCCGATCTGGGTCCTCTACTTCTTCATACTCAAAATACTCTTCTAGCTAGTTGATCCAGTCGATCAACTCTTTTGGGTTTAAACCTCTAAAATAACTGGGGACTTCTATTCTAGGTCTTTTTCTGATTTTTGAAATGGCCCTTATCAGCCGCATTTGATCTCGATCGATCACTTCTTCTTCCTCTTCTATGTCTGAATCTTCCACTTCTTTGTCTTCACTTTCTCCTCTCCTTCCCGGGTCTAACCCTCTTCTCATTTGTTCCTACAATGCATTAATTTGTCGCTGGAGGGCTCTGAAACCCTCAGCCGCCAATGAATCTCTTCCACCAGCTTTTCTGCCATCTCTGCCACCACCACGCCTACCAAGAATCACTCTTGGAGGCATCTTAAATATCTTGAACCCACAACCACAGTTCTAGCGTAAACTACCTCAAGATCGGTGATCTATTCACACGCTCACGAAAACCAGCTCTGATACCACTTGATGAGGGCGCAACCCGAGACTTAGAAAATAACCCACAAACAAGAAAAATTTTACTATTCAGAAAATGGAGCTTCTTACATGTAGAGAATCTCAAATCCCCAAGTTCTACAACACATGCAAGTTACAGACAGCTATAGAATAACCCTTTCGCAATATGCGAGCTTGTCCCCAAAAAAAGTTATCCAAAAATTAGAAACCTGCCCATAAATAGAGCTCCACATTAGTTTGGAGCCAAAACAACATTCAAATTTGAATTTAGGCGGTTTGGCGCCGAAAATTACAACATGAAGTTCAAATTTCAAAAGAGCATTTGCAATTGTATCTTCTAGAAAGTGCACCAACTTCCCGAGGCCATAACTTTTGATCCGAGACTTCGATTTGCGAACCATTTGAACCGTTGGAAAGGTCTCGAAGTCAATAACACGTTTAAAATTGCTAAGCCAATTTTAGCAAGTTTTGAGGCCATTCCGAGAACTCTAAATGCCTCAAGTTTAACTCAGAAGATTTTCAGGTGCAAATCTAGAAAACTAAAACTGCAATATCTTTCAACTAGAGGAATAGAAAATAAAAATCGTAAATTGGGAAATTCATTATGACGAAAAGGGTATCCAAAAATGTAAAAACATCTAAAAATTGAGAAACTTGAAATTTAACTATTTTTGGGTGATGCAAGATTGCCTTTACACCACTGGATGCTCCTGCATCACATCCCTATCAATCTTCACTAATTGGTCCAGCTTTTATAATAACTCCAGGGGTAATTGACCCCTGTCCACAATATTCCAATCATACAAATGATCAAAAACCCATTTAACCAAACAATCTACAACCATGATAAATAGATCATATAAAATATAGACACTTTCTATACTAACATTATTAGATAAAATTTTGAAAAGAACCCAAGCCTTCACAATAACATCTTTCCCAAAAACGATTTTGTAAAGGGACCCAAAACCTTCACATTACACACTTTATCAATGTGAAGGGGTTGTACAATTAGAAATCATAAAATATTGATGCCCTGCTGATTAACCAATCGTCCCACCTGCTCTTAGGATTTTTCGCTTCATCTGCAATTAAACCAAAGCCAATTTTAGAAATTTACTGTGAAATACAAACAATATTAAATACTGACTGGCAGCTAGTATTTAAGAATCCATTCAAGTTAAAGTGCAGTCTTGCAAAGATTTTAAATAGCATTGCTACTGAGATAATTGCCTGAAATAGATCTTCTACTTGTCCTTGAGAAGATAATACTCCTGCTTCACTTGTTGTAGACACTGCAAGCATCTGTTTATAAAAGAAATTTGAAAACACAAACACAAACAAATAATCAACAGATTTTACACAATAATCAATAGATTTTACATAAGAGAAATTTTATGAAATTTTTGAGAGAAAATACTTCAAGAATGGAGAATGGATCTACCCAGCTCTCATTTTTTCTTGACAGAAGGCACGAAATGTGATGCATGAGTTATTAACTCTCTGTGCCCCTACACTGTTCATTTCAAAACAAAACTTAGGTAATGTAAGTGGTTAGAAGTTGACCAGGTTGGCAAACTTTTTAAAAAATTAGTATGATTGTCACTTGAATTTCAAAATGAAAATGATTCAGGCCATTAGAGAAATCCAGCAACAACTATATATAGAACAATGATGGAGAGCAATTTGCATGCCTTGAGTTGCTACCCTGGAAATGATGCAAATAAGCATCTACTTTTCTGTAATCCACTGGTTCCTTATTCCTGCATTTTACCATAAAATCCTTATATAAACTATCATCTGTCTTCCCCAACTTTACTGAAAACACAAAAGATTATCCAAGTATTTAATACTTGTGATATCATAAACACTTTGATTCTTTCGAGAACAATGGGAAGCGCATTAGAGAACAAGTATAAAGAACATACAGCGTGGTTTTTAAGTTATGGAGCAATTTGAGAGATTCATCAAAAAACAAAGAAAGTATTTCCTCCACAAAAGGAGGATTGCTTTCGTCCTGCAGTTGCTCCAGCTGACTATATTGCTCATCCAAAAATCCCTACAACACAACCCAAATAAGTTTTATTGTGCTTTCCTATCATGGTAGAAGATTATCACAAACTATGAGCATTCAAGATCTCACAAAACTCAGGAAATGAAAGTAAAAAAGATTGAACAATTGAAAAATATGTAATGGAACAAAATTTTCAAACCTCCTCTTAAACAAAGTTGATATGATTATTGTACTGTTGTTGCAACTCAACAGTGGGCATCCTCAGCCTTTACAAAAAGCTAAAAACAAGTGATAGTTATGATGGTAATGACAGTAAGCTCCCTTTGAGGACTTAAAGCTCATGAACAAGCATAGTCCATTCTTTCTTCTCCACATATAATTTATAGCCTGTGCCTCCCCCCTCTTAGGGATTACGTGGTCTCACCAACTTGTATTTCTTTTGAGATAAAAAGAAGAATATAATACATGCATGCTTATTCCATGTTTGATTTTGTGATTATGTAAACATGCTCCAATGCAGTTTATAGAAAATAGTTAGTGACAAACCTACTGGATGTGTCTTAAATAAGATTATTGACGACTGCAGCAGCTATTCAAAAAGATTCTAAATTATTTTTTCTTTTCTAATAATTGTTCTTTTGTAATAATTTTTTTTTGCATGGGAACATTCCAACTGTTTAAATTTAAACAGAAAACATACTTAAACAGCTACAGTCTGACAGTATTTAAATTGAGTAAGGAGGTGGAGATTTATTCCCTACTCTTCCTGACGAGCGACTGCTGAGAGATATTTCATTTATCGTCATTTTTGTTCTTTTGACAGATATTTCATTTATTTCCATTTTGTTCCCCCACTTTGTATTTATGAATGGTTTTCAACTCAATAGTGGCTTCACTTATATTTCTTTAGAAGATTTTTTAATCCATTGATTATTAATTTTTCATTAGATAAGATATAAAGGAATTATTTAATATGCATACAATATAGCATTAATCCTTGGCTCTTGAACCTCTCTATAAGTATGTAGATCTAAAATGATTAGCTTGTTTAGTTTATAAATTTTATGTAACGGTTTCTTGAGAGAAAAAATTCTAATATCTTAATAGAAAATTTAAACGGTTAATCCATGACACTTTAGCAAATGCACACCAAGATGGCTAAATACCATAGAGTGCTACAAAGGATATTTATTAAAGAAGAGACCTATTCTAAATCTATCTATTAATTTCAAGTGATCTTTAATTCTTTTGTCAATGTTTCTATTTGAACACTATTGGAATTTTGATACTTATATTGTAACTGCTTTCTCCCTATAATATGAAAATAAATGGCACTATTGCAAATGTTGAAATTTAATTGTGTTAATATGCCTTATGTGTCAAGATAAACATTAAATGTGTGTGTTCATTGTAGTCTTTAGTGGATATGCTATGTTCCATAGATTGCCTTTAATATTTTAGCCGTGTTCTAAATGCTCTTGAATCTTTCTCTTGGATTTTCTCATATTATTTTATAATAATTCTAATGAATATTTTATTCAAACTAAGAGGATTGTTATGAAGATTAAGTAAATATGCTAGCAGCTTCGTGTTAGTTTTTCATCATTTTTATAATTATCTCTTGATTTTGTAAAAATATTTATTTTATGTTTTAAACAATGTTGATATATTCTATTCTACCCAATTTTTTATTTATAGTGTCTTTTTAGTAGATTTTAGATGAAATTGGGAAGCCAAAATTAGAGTTATTGATGAAAAAAATCCCTATTTGCAAAATATAAAGAGTCATGAGGTTTATGAGGGTAAAAACTCATATAATGACATTCAAGTATTCTAAAATATAAAAGAAATAATGCATATACATTCACTCTCTATTGAAATGGATAAAAGTTATTTAACTTTCACTATTTTCCCAAGTTTTGAATATAAGAAAGAAACCTACATAGCATGTATATATGGACCTTAGAAAGAAACATCTTTTGGGAAAATCAAATGAAGCCAACTAACAAAATTACATTGATTTTTTTGTATAAAAAAATAATCCAAGAGGATCAAAAAATAGATCTTCAAAGAAAATTGTCTAAATTAGATGATCAAATGTAGAGAAAATCATGCAATCACATAAATAATTGACTAACAAATGAAGGATAGTTGATCATGATGTCTTGTATTGATCACATGTTGCAATACATATAGGAATCAAGGAAGGCGCTATTATATTATTCTCTAGCATAATGTATAAGGAGATCATGGTCTCTATACAAAAGCTCCCAACAAAAGAATGGAATGAAAAAGAGGTTCATAGAGGATCATCATGATAATTATAACTTTGGTGGCAATGGTCTGATCTAAGCTTGGGGCAAAAAAATTGATGCAGGAGCATCTAGTGGTGTAAGGGCAATCTTGCATCACCCAAAAATAGTTAAATTTCAAGTTTCTTGATTTTTAGATGTTTTTACATTTTTGGATACCCTTTTCATCATAATTAAATTTTCAATTTACAGTTTTTATTTTCTATTCCTGGGTGGAAAGATATTGCAGTTTTAGTTTTCCATATTTGCACCTGAAAATCTTCTAAGTTAGATTTGAGGCACTTAGAGTTCCTGAATCAGCCCCAAAACTTGCCAAAATCAGCATAGCTAATTATGAACGCGTTGTTGACTTCATGACCTTTCCAACGGTTCAAACGGTTTGCGAATCAGAGTCCCGGATCAAAAGTTATGGCCCCGACAAGTTGACGCACTTTCTAGAAGATACAATTACAAATGCTCTTTTGAAATTTGAACTTCATGTTGTAAATTTTTGGTGCCAAACCGCCTAAACTCAAATTTGAATTTTGTTTTGGCTCCAAACTAAAGAGGAGCTCTATTTATGGGCAGGTTTCTAATTTTTGGGTAACT
Source organism: Sequoia sempervirens (assembly GCA_007258455.2). Lineage (NCBI taxonomy): Eukaryota > Viridiplantae > Streptophyta > Pinopsida > Cupressales > Cupressaceae > Sequoia > Sequoia sempervirens. Next base: position 8,998 of record VDFB02380178.1, on the reverse strand, counting down.
TTTTGGGGACAAGCTCACATATTGCGAAAGGGTTATTTTGTAGCTTTCTGTAACTTGCATGTGTTGTAGAACTTGGGGATTTGAGATCCTCTGCATGTAAGAAGCTCCATTTTCTAAATAATAAAACTATTCTCTTGTTTGTGGGTTATTTTCTAAGTCTCAGGTTGCGCCCTCATCAAAATTTCACTAGAAAAGTCATGGATGATGATTAATATGAATTAATTTTTCATAAAGTTGATATGTTATGGCCATAGGAGGTAGGGAAAACATTTTCTATTATGAAATGCTATACATAAACTTCTATGTATATTTTCGGTATAGGTTTCCTTAAATAGAAGATCACAACTTAGCCCATTTTGGGTTTTGCGCTATGTTTGTGGGGTTCTTAGATTCTAAGTTTATAATGACCCTAGATTTTCATATATTATGATAGGACAAATATTTAAATCCTTATTCTATGTTATTGTACAATGTTAGTGATCCAACATTACTTTTTCACTTAAAACCGAGTTCTTTATTATTTAGAATGTTTCATGCATGTAGATATTTGATAGGAGGAAAGCGACTGGATTACTAATGTTTTTGATAAAGGGAAAAACAGATTTTGAAGGGACCCCGAACCCTTTAACAAAAAGAGCAAGGCTGCAGAAAAGACAGCAAGCAACCAACGATAAAGACCAGCTCCAAAACAAGACCAATCAAGATTTACATTTTACACTTTTCTTGTGGGAGCGGAGAATCATGTCGAAAAAAGGCTTAGAGGATTTATCTTTTTTTCTTTTAACTGTGATCCAACCTTCTTCCACATGCACCACCTTACCATGCCAAACCAGCTCACTACTTTCAAGAGGATGAAAGCCAACAGCTAGAATATTTGGAGATTCATCATGATTCCTTTGCATAGATAAAGACTTTTCTGAAGAACCACCAGAAAGGGAAGCTGAAGCACATTCACCTAAAGTGGCAGTCTTAGACTCAATAGGGGTTGCCCTAGCTTCCCCGCCATTTGAGACAACCGAAGCGGGCGTCCCTAGACCCAGTGATTCAAAAGCAACCACCTCTAAAAAACTCTTATTCTGATCAGCTTTCTTCTCAACCGTATAATTTTGTTGAGATGCACCTTTCCACCAAGTAGTTGTCTATTTTTTTCTCAAATCTGCAATGTGCAACCGCATGTCCAGTATTGAAGCATCGTCTACACTAGAAGGGAATCCCTTCATAATCCAAAGATTGGACCCAAGAGCCTTTAGAAGATTTAAGGACTTCAGTAGGAAACCCTTTTGAAACATTTATTTCAACCAAAATGTGAGCATAGGTGGAATGAAGAATGTCAGAAGATTCATCATCCACCATCAAAAAATCACCAAGGGCATCACCCACTTCCTCCAGAAGAGAGTCATGCCAAATGTGAAGGGGGAGATTGGGCAATCTAACCCAAATCGGGAATTTATTAATGTTAATTATGTATATTTTATATTTTATTCATGATTTTTTTTATAACATATAAATATATAAGTAAATTTATCAAAATAAGAATTCCACAAAATATTATATGATGTAAAATCTTTATTACAAGGTAAACACATTTAGATAATCATTGCAACTATTACCCCTAATAATAAGAAATCATTTAAATTATAAGCCTTGAGAGTCCTTGTATGAGGACTTCTCAAAGTATAGAGATATTTTCTTAGCCCACCCATCCTAACCTCCTCTCCTTTCCTTTTGATGCGTAATGAAGAAAAATAGGTTCACCAAAATAGGGGTATGATAGACCTATTTCTCAATATTTCATTAGGAAATGAGACCCACATAAATAATTAACTTACAACCCTTAGGTGAGTCAACTCAAAGTGTGAATCTTAAGATTTCCTTATGAATGAAGGATTGGGGGGATGGTTCACCACGCACTTTTTGGAGAAAAACTAAAAATAGTGAACTAACCCAATGATGCCAAATTAAACATAAAACAACAATATTAAACTCAAAATAAGTAGAACCAGAAGTTAAATTACAGATCTAAGAAGTGAAAAATTGTGTTTACCTGTCACCAAAAGTGAGTTTATGAAGGCTAACTAGGACTCATTCACCTAGGGCTGATGGGTCCACTATCAGGGTTTTTTTGCAATAATTGGGAACCTTTGATACAGATCTAAATCTTCCAGTTTGTTCAAGTGGCAGTGTTGAAATGTCGAAAATAAATTTTGTAGATGAGTTTTCATGAGATGACAACAAATGTGAAAATATTTACAATTTTGTCAACTTGTTCAAATTTTCTCTTCAAGAGATATTTAAGCTTTCTTCCACCTAGATCTGCAAACACAATATAAGAGGGATTTTTTTTTGTTTTTAGTGAATGGGGGTTTTCCTTGGTCATACCCTGTTTTGGTAATCAAACCTTGAAATGAATAAAAGCATGAAAGAGGGAATGAAGAATTAACAAAGAAATGTTATCACTCAATAAAGCCTTGGATAAGTCCTTGAATGAAAGTTTGCAACTTTCATGGAATGGATTCAATGGATGTGGATCTTGAACTTTGATTCTTGCTTGAAATAGTGCTTTGAATGCTTGATTGGATCATGAAACCTACATCACAATGTTAGCTCCAAAAGCATGCATGATGCAAGAAGAATTTGATATGACAATTGGATCTTGATTGCTGCAATAAAACTCTAATAAATATGCCTTTGAATGCCTTTGAAGTTCTCCAAAATGCTCTTGAATTTCTCTTATGAAGTCACATAAAAATTCTAGGTGAAACAGTGAAATAACCTTATATTTATGTTATGTATCTTTAATTTCTCAAAATGCAAATATCACAAGCCAACATTGTATCACATATTTGAATATGTTAAAATACCACCAAAAACATAATTTAAATTTAGGTCCTAAGGTCAAGGGAAGACCCATTCGCCCATGGGCGAATAAGTCCTAGGTCCCCCAACCTAAGACACACATTGCTCATTGTGAAGTGTTATGTTAAGACATTAATGAATGTCAAGTTTCCACTTTAGAAAATTCAATTAAATAGGCTTGAAAAATGAATTAAAGGGAAAGTTAAGGCATAATTAAGATCAATTAACTAAGGGATCCATAAATAAGTGTGAAAGTGTAAAGGGATACACCTTACAACACTAAATTAAGGTACAATTAAGTCTAGTTTAAATAGGAAGGCCCAAACAAGTGAGAAAATGTAAAGGGATACATTTTCCATTACTACATTTAGCCCCCACTTTAGTGAGAGGATGAAAAGTTGTGTCAAATTCACACTAAAGTAGACAATCAAAACACATGCATGTAGCAATGATAAAATGACAAGATCTACTCAATCATACAATATCAAAGACTTAAATAAAGGGTAAAACCAAAAAGGGTAGATCAAGCCTCAACTAGCCAACGCGATGTGGAACATGCCTCAACTATTTTTCCAAAAACATTCACAAGTGAAACTTGTCCACTATGCAAACAAAATGCATGCTCACATGAGCTAATGGAACTCTGGTTGTCCACTAGGTGATCCCCTAAGGGTGGAAAATGAGACAATCTTATTAGGCCCCCATACCATACCAAGGCTATATCTCTGATAACTTCAACAAGGTACCACAAAACAAAACATAAACTTCAAGCTTTAGAAGTCCTAACAAGATGTGTTATGCTAAGCACCTATGAACAAACAAGGCAAGGCTCCACAGGCAAGAAAAGTGTGTTATGCTTGGTGGCCATAAAAAGGGTTCAAGTTGCACAAGGTTAGAAAGTTGTGTTATGCTAAACACTTATGAAAAAAAATGCAAATGAACATGTTCAAAATTATTTTGCTTAGTTCGTGTAAGGTCTCATCTTAGGGAACATCGTACCTAATGTCTCCAAGCGAGGACAAGTCTAGAGTAAAAGATTCACAACTTAGGGAATGCAACATGTAGCATCACCACTAAGAGGAAATTCATATGTCTTGAGAAAGATCACACTCCTGGAAGACATGAAACCAAATGACACCACCAAGAAAAAGATGCATTGCAAGAAATAAGAAAAACGCTCAATGAAACATAAGGTATTTTAGTGTAGAAAAAAGTAACCCTTTTTCACACTTAACTTGGGAATGAATAATTAAAAATAAAATGGACTTAAGGATGCCTTATTTAGGGTGTTGTAAAGTGTATCTTTATACTTTCACACTAATCTAGGGCTTTATTAATTAATTGAGGATAAATTGGGTTGAATGGCCCCTTAAATTCAAATCCAACCCTAATTAATTACAAATTATGAGGGATAAAACCTGACACTCTTAAATGATATTACACAACACTCAGTTTTACAAGGAATGTGTCCTAGGCTAGTCACCTAGGACCCATTTTTCACCTAGAAAATGGGTCCTCACTAGGTCCTAGGACCACATTTTGACATAACATTTCATATTTCCTGAAGTGTGTCCTAGTTAAGTATGCTAGGACCCATTTTCCCTATGGTGAATGGGTCCTCACTTAACTTAGGACCTCCCCTTGGGATATGTTTTTGGTGGTATTTTAATGATTTCAAATCCTAGATTTGATGTCCACTTGTGCTATTCGAATTTCGGGAATTAAGAGTAAGATAAGTATGAATATAGGGTTATTTCGCATAGTTTCATCTAAGAAATCTATGAATTTTTATGCAAGCATCCTAAGATTTCATAAGAGAATTATAGAGAATTCAAGAGCATTCAAGAAGGCATTCAAGGGAAAATTATTAAAGTTTATTGCAACAATCAAAGATCTATTTCATCATGTCAAAGGCATAGTGTATCATGCATGTTGTTGAGCTAATATGTTGATGTAGCATTGGAGATCCTATTCAAGCATTATTTTGTGTCAAATTCTATGATCGAGATCTACATACATTGAGGCCACTTCATGCGAGATTGTTGATTTGTACTCAAAGGCTCAAATGAAACGTGATCCATCCTTTCACTATCTTTCCTAGTTATGAGAACGTCTTAGAGCAAGAGAATCAATTCAAAGTACAACAATGAGGTCATCAATAAACATGTGAGCCATCCTTTCACTATCTTTCCTAGTTATGAGAACATCTTAGAGCAAGAGAATCAAACCATTGACACAATCCTTAATATTACCTTGCCTATCTCAAACCCTATTATCTCACCCATTTGTGAGGATGATATGATACAAGAGGATACAAGCATAGATAATCATGAAAACCATAATTTTTCTTCTCTCGATAGCTCTCCTATTCGTGACGAAGGTGTCTTGGTGAAAGAAGATACAATCATTGAGAATCTTGAAATTCTTGTTTGTCTCTCCCCTCCTCTCTCTTGGGAAGATATTATGAAACAAGAAGATGAGATCATTAAAACATTCCTTAACACTACTATACCTAGTCTCCATTCATCTCCCAACACCTCCCCTACTTGTGAGAATGCTTTCTAGTGAAAGAGGATACAATCGTGAACGATCATGAAAAACACATTTGTGAGGAGGATATGTTGATGTTAAGATATCCAATGATTGAGAGATATGACAATCCTACCTCTCCTACTTGGGAAGACATTATAGGACATAGGGATGTAATTATAGATAACCATGACAATCAAATTTTTTCCTCCCCTAATATCTCTCCTAGATGCAAAGAAGATAGTTTGGTGTTAGAGGATACAATTATTGAGAGTTGTGAGAATTTTGTCTCTCCCTTTCCCAATGTCCCTACCATTTGGGAAGATCTATTTGAATGAAAAAATCCAATCATTGGTAAATGTGAAAATCATAACTATTATTCTCTTGATGCCTCCCCTTTTTGTGGTAAAGTTACTTTACAAAATCTAACCATGGAATGTGATGAACCTATTGTTTTCTCCACTCTTCAAAGCTCTCCTACTAGGGTAGATATTATGGCACAAGAAATGAGACATTAGAGAAAAAGGATGAAAGCATGGACAATCATAACAATCAAATTTGGGCACCTCCTAATATCTAGATACTAGTTGTGAAGAATATATTTTGATGTTAGAAGATCCAATCAATGAGAGCCATGGGAATCCTATTTGTCTCTCTTCCCCTAGAGAAAACATTATTGAACAAGAGAATTCCATCATTGATAAGTAAGAAGATTCAACCATTGATAACTCCCTTATGATAAAGTCATTTTCAAAGAACCAACATTTGAATGTCATGAACATCTAGTTTGTTGCTCTCCTAAAAACTCTCCTACTAGGGAAGATATCATGGTGTGAGAAAATGATAACATTGACACATATCTTTCAAACAATAGTAATGAGGCTTCCTTAGATGAAGATGATGAAGTGACATTAGACGTCCCTTCACTAAGAGATCATGAAAATAAGGATAAGTCTTTTGAGGTTATGAACATTAGGACTACCTCGAGTCCTCTAATTCTTAGACCTCCTACAATCCTTTAATTATTGGACCACCTAAGCCTCAACTTATAATTTATCCACCCTCACAACAACCACAAGTTAAAAATGAACCCGTGCTTGTCTTAGAACCACCTAAAAGGAAACTCAATAATGATAATGTTTTGCAAAAATGAAGTTACAATACCATTGCTCATATATATAACAAAGTGTATACAATCAAAGCTGATGTTGAACCAGATAGTTTGCTCATTGAGAAAAATAAGGAAAATCCTTTGAAAACATTGATGTCAACTATACAAGTGGAACCTGTGCAAGAGAAAGAAAAAGAAAAAAATATTGAAGAAGTCACAAAGTTATTAGGAAATGCTTGGGGTTCTTTTGATTTCATATCAACATTAATGGGGGAATACAAGATCCTAAAAAAAGATTCTGAAAAGGAAAAGAAAAAATGGTAATGCCAACATAAAATTTGAAAGCATCCACCTCAACCACTTTAGAAAGAAGAAAAAAATTACACAAAAAACTTTGATTAAGTTGATTATGAATAACCACCGAATCCGAAAGAAATGAAAAAGCTTTATGGAAGAGGTTATGAGTTCTTATGAAACAACTTGGTTATAGTGGAAAAAAATGTGGTGCTAGAGAACAAGGTATCCATGTCCCTATAAATCCTTACACAAAAGAAACAACTAATGGTCTCAGTTATTGTCCTTCGAAAGAAACAAAAGCATCAAAAAAGCCTTCACTCAATATCAACACTCTTACAAAGGATTCTTCTAAGACAACTTTAACTTTGGTGCATCCTAAACTGATAGATACTACATGTGGGAATATCTCATTAGATATGCATCAAGTTGATAATTTGTTTACTCATTATAATCAATAACAATAGTTGTTGCTCCTTTCCATGTGATAGTTGTAGGATCATAAGAATACTTACTATTGCATGTTTTACATTCATTGTAAATCATTTCCTATTTTGCGATACAAAACATCATAAAAAAAGCCTCACAGTCAGCAGTTCAAACTAGACTACCCAAACAAAATAGCAATGAGAAACAGGCATCCTAGTCAGTAGTTCAAACCAAAACCAGGCCTATAGGCCACCCAAAAAAATAAAAAAAGAAAGGAAACAATAAACAATAACCAACTAAAAGCATATAAAACTAAACAAGAACATGCCCCAAAACTAAGAAACATCATAAATAGACTATTCCTTTTGATATTTAATCATGTCCCATTCCCTTTTTAACAGGTCCAAATAGTTCTTCCATAGGTCCTCTCCATCTGCAACATTTTCCTCAATTGGAATTTCTACTTCTTGTGTTTCTTCCATTCTTTGTTTCATTTTCCTTACCTTTGACAAACCATACACTATCCTAAAGATTGCTCTATTCATTATACCATGGGTAATGGAAATCAAACTATTGAAAGCATTATCCAACCTGTTGACTTTATCCTATAGAGAGTTGATTTGGTTCTTATATTGCAAGAGGTTCTTGTTTTCCATTTCCCCCTCATCATTAGAGCTAGTCGTTACCTTCACACTTTCTTCATCTTGGACCTTGTTTGTGCCTTCAGCATCTTCATTCTCTTCCTCATAATCCTTAACCTCTTCCTAATCATAATCCTTAACCTCTTCCTAATCCTCAGTGCTAGCTATGTCATCTCTCGAGTCCTCCCCTAACACCACTTCCAATTCTTTTTGGACTAGGTCTAAGGTCTCCTCCTGCATAGGAATATATTCTTCATCTGAAGACCTTATTCTTCAAAGGACAACATTTTCCTTTCAGGTTCTAACCAGCCAGTCTAGTTGATCTTCTTTCCCCTTTTCCACTACTAGAATCCTCAACATAACCTTCCTCCCCTTCATTAGTAATTTCTATAGTTACCTTATTGGTAATCCTTAAGACATCTTGATTGAGGCCTTTGTGTTTAGAGCTAGAAGGCTTAACCAGAAATTTTTTTTCTTGAGGGGGGACAAGAATGTTTCTCCCCAACATTGGGGATTTTAAAAGATGAGGATTTAGCCTAGGAATTTTTGAATTGAGAGGGAGGAGTAGACTAATCATTTTCCACAGAAGGATCATTCAAAGAAAAAAAAGGAGAGGGATCATCCTTTAACAAAGCAACAAAATTTTGGGTGCCCAATTTCGGCTTCTTACTTGTGCTAGGGTTATGTTGGGGCAAATAGGGTTGGTTATTCAAGGATTTAATTTGAAGGGGTTGCATAGCATTCATGAGGATTAAGGGAAAAGACATTATTGTAAAGTCTTTGAATCAATCCTTGATGTAAAGGGGGAGAGGCTCCTTTAGCCTTGCATTATTGTAGCAAAGAGGGTAGGAAATAGGGGATGTTGATTCTTTATGTTCTCCTAATATGGTTTAAAAATGGAAAATGGTAACCATGCATAGTAGTGTATCTACCTTCTAAAGTAAATTACTTCATAATGTAGACACTTACCAGGCCATAAGAGCCAAAATTTTCTCATAGTCATAACCATTCTAGCATCTTTTCAACTTCCCATCCCCTTCTAGAAAGTTGTCAATGAAACACTAATAGTTTGCATTACTAACTTTGGAAACTTTTAGGCCACGACACTCAAAACCCTTTTCTTCAACAATTAACTTAG
>VDFB02380177.1:0-21704 GCA_007258455.2 Sequoia sempervirens | reverse complement strand
ACATCATTCGGAGGTAAATTGATCAACTTATGAGCATTTTATGATTTTACAGTTTGCTGGTTGAATTTCCAGAATTCTGATTTTTATATCAGATTGTTGCAATTTCCAGTTTTGAACATTTACTTCAGTATTTGAGAGTTATATCATTGTAAAAGTTCATACTTATTATCTAAGGTTCATTCCTTATCATTGTACTTTGTAATTTGCAGAGTTTAATTTGTAAGGTTGAGATTAAGCATTACTAATCCAACCAATCTTTCAGTTCTGCAATTACTTTTCTGTTTTATCATTAAATTACCCCTGGATGGTTTACCGCCAGTGTGGACAATCTATTTTGTAACTCTCTTATACCCACTTCATAGTGGTGAATCCCCACAACTCTGTGGATGCCCACCGCAACGGATGAATTGTTCTTAATTGTAATTTTTTCCCCCCACTGTTTGGTGGTAGCATGGAAATGTTCTTATGGCTGGTTATCCGCCTATCAGTTTATAATTTCAATTTTCAAGACTCCGTCATATGTTAGCACCTCACCCTCAGTGGGATCTTGAGTGCACATCCTTGACGTTGAGTAGTTTCTATTCCAAGTTCAGATTTCAAATACTTGATGCTAATGCTAATCCAGCTATTTATCTCCTAAGCTATGTTGTGTAAATCCTCTCAAAAATTGGTTAGCATATTTCACATTCATAATCTATGCAAACCATATACGATAATTTTTCCATTGAATTCCACAAAATGCTCATACTATTATGCAACACTACCAATTACAAGACTCAAACATCAAAACCCTAAAATGACCTCGACTCAATTCTTAGCAATTCATTACAAAATTCATCAAAAGATTTATACAAAAGGCCATGAATTCTGCCCCCACGGGTTAGAGGAGTTGGTTTGAGTCTCGGGTTTTCTCCCTGAGGTCTTGGGTTCGACTCTCTCTGGCTCGGAAATCACCCCGTTATGGACGCTGGGGGGCTGCATTGGTTACTCTGTGGCCCTAGGGACTAGTCTCACCTCAAGCTCACCCTATAAAGGGAACCTACTGGGCTTGAGTCACAGGGATACCTTGAGGATAATAAAAAGAAGGGCCATGAATTCCCTTTTATAGAATAAGGGATTAACAAGCTTTGGGCCTCTAACACCATTCAATTCAAATTTTCAGTTACAACATTTAAAACCCTAACCACACATAAGGGTGAATTTTATAAGATAAAATCATCTCCATTAAGATTGCAAAATCATGTTCCCATGTTCCTCAAAAAATGTGCATTGAAGAAGGCACAAGTAGATTTTGTGGCACCCATACTCATTTATTATTTTTGATTTGTCCCTTCTGACGGATCCATGTCACATCCATGATTTTATTGGGGGGTTTGGATGCAATTTTAATAAAACATTCATTGTTGGGTATGGTGTGAAAGTCTTGGCTTCTCCTGGCTCTTCTTCTCACATAAATTTTATGATCAAATCTTTCCTTGATCATATCTCCTTGACTACTAACCCTAGTTGGGTTAGGGTTTGAGATGCATTCATCCAAGTTATGCTTGATCTATAAAATCAACACTTGTATTCTTTCAACTTGGGCTCTTCTTTTGGGCTCCTCTCACAATTTTTTTTCCAGACACTGTATTCTACATTCTACAATTGTAAAATCTAGCATTATGCCTTATATTAATGAAATCTAGCTATCATAACAGCTATTTCTTGCATGTTTGAGTAAGCTTCTTTACCTTCATGTCTGAATATGTGTCTTAGTGGGTTTGTTAATGTATTAAGCAATCTGAAGCAAAGAAGAAACAAAATTCTATCTCGGTGTATCACCTTCATTTCCATTTTATGTTATCTTTCTATCTTGTTTCCTTGTGAGTTGTTAAAGTAGAGTAGTGATCAGTTTCAATGTGTTGGGTTAGACCAAAAAAATTGCACTTAGATTAGAAGAGGAATTTGGCATTCTCTAGAGACACAACCTCATTCACGCAAGGTCCCACACCTTGAGGTTGTTTCTATTGTGTCATTAGAACATGAACTCCTTGTTTAGTAGGGTTTCATTTTATGTGATAACAATAATATTCATGATTATCTTTTCACATTATGATCTTTTCCTGTGTTATTCTTGATGTACCTTTCTATTCTAATTTCACCTTTTATAACTAAATTTTACATCATGTAGGAAGATTAATACAATCATAAAGAGGAGTATCATGAAATATTTAAGGTTTATTAGATGCATAAATTAGATGTAAAAATGGCCTTTGGTAGCATTTACCCACCCATATCGACATGTTGGCATAGTTGGTTGGGCCCTAGGACACATAAAATGCAAAAAAAAATGTATGTTTAATGTTTAAATTGCTACCAACTAATTTTTTTGCAAGAATGAATTCATTGGTGGCATGGTCAAACAATGTCAAGTTGAATATAATAAATATAGGGTACTATAAAGAGACCATATCTACCTATAGGTTTATACATAACATTTTTAGGTTCCACAAATTTTGAGAACCAGTTCATCATAGTTTGATAATTTTTTGCACTTCAGACTCACAATAGACTTTGTCAAAAATAGTGTAGCTCAAAACGATTGGGTCACTTGGGGAATGAATAAATGCCTAAAATAGAATTCACCCATGTACCCAAATATTTTGGTGTTGTTGATTTTTCCTCACAACATATGAAACAAAAAATATGCTCCTTTCCCTATTTACATTGCTCTCACTTGACACTTTTTGTAAGAATTCATTCATTGTTAGCATGCTTAAATAGTGTTAAGTTGACCATAACCAAGAGAGGTTAAAATGGAGGGGTCCCATATCCACTTGTAGGTCCAAATAGAAAATCCATCGATGCCATAGATTCCAAGAACTAGTTTGTCATAGTTTGGAAATTTTTTGCACTTAGGTCTCATAAGAGATTTTTCTAAAAGTGTAACCCAAAAAAAAAATTAGGTGACCTAAAGAATGAATGAAGTCCTTGCCCAAAATTTACCTACCCACCCAAACATTAAAGGCATACAAAAATTTTCCCCATGGTGCGTGAAAATAAATATTCTCCTTTCTATATTTACATTGCTCTCAGTTGAAATTTTTTGCAAGATTACATTTATTGTCAAAATCGCTCAAATGGTGTTGAGTTGAATAGAACCAAGAGAGGTTAATGTGGATGGGAATCATATCCAATTTTAGATCTAGAAAAAATATTTGTAGGTTCCATGGATTATGAGAACTAGTTCATCATAGTTTGGTAGTTTTTTGTACTTAGGTCTCATAAGAGACTTTGTCAAAATAATGTAGCCCAGAATGATCGGTTGACCCAAGGAATGAATAGGGATCTTCCCTAGAATTCGCCCACCCACCCAAATGTGTTGGCATAGTAATTTTTCCCCATGATGCATAAAATAAAAATATATATGCTTCTTTCCATATTTGCACTACTCTCAACAAACACTTTTTGTAAGAATACATTCATTGTTGGCATGCTCAAAGGGTGTTGAGTTTCAACTGGAACTAAGAGAGACTAACATGGAGGGACCCCATATCCACTTGTAAGTTAAAATGAAACATTCATAGGTGACAAAAATTTTGAGAACCAATCTGTCATAGTTTGGTATATTTTTACACTTGGGTCTCATAAAAGACTTTTCCAAAATAGTGTAGCCCAAAATGATTGAGTGACCTAGGGAATGAACATATGCCTCCACTAGCATTCATCCACCCACCTAGATGTGAGCGTAATCATTTTGTCAAATTTAATAAAAAAAAAAATTATTTATTTAGTAACTTTTATTTTAATAATTATTTTCTCTTTGGTTCTTCATTATTACCATCCATTATGCTTGGACAACACTAGGATATGTAGGTTAAGTTACTCAATACCTAAAAAACACCTATAATCATAATTTCTCATGGTCGGCCAAGGTCTATCCTATTTATGTCTATTATAACTATTGATAGATGGTTAGCACTCCCCTTGGGATTTGTGACATGGACTAACCACCTCCCATGGATCTGTTAACTTTGGCAGTTGTATCAGACATTAACAGGTCAATCTTTTGGTGCAACAACAACTGTGGGGCCAACAATTGGTATTAGAGCACTAGGTTCCTAAGAGAAGCTTAATCAGCTCGGGTAGATCTTGGTAGAGTGAACACAATGGTTAGTCAAGAAAGCTTACTTGCATACAATGGACCTATCTTTGACATGGATCAAGATATATTTTTTGGTGATCATTGTTGGAAGGATGTTTGGGATCCATAGGATTTTATGTTTGGATGTTAGTTGTAAATGGATATACAGTTCCTGCTACACCTCTAATAACTAAAGCTAAAAGGAAGGCATATAAGGATAATGCTACAACAAGAGATATAATTCTTCATGGACTGTCAAGTTATGTGTTGGTCAAAGTCATGCATTTTCAAATAGCACATGAAGTCTGGAACAAGTTGAAGAGAATTTATGAAGATGATGGTAAATAAGAAATGAAGGCATTGATTTAGAAATATGAAAGTGAATCTAAAAGTTTGAGTACAAGTGAAGCTGCAACAAGAGGTGTTGAAGAAGAAACATCTACCTCTGAATCAGAAGAGTCCAATGAAGTGCAAGTTGACTCCATCAAAACATCAAGGAATGGCTACAGAAAACAAAGAGGTATGCTACCCCCTAAGAGTTCTAGTTTTGGTAGAATAAGTCTTCTTGCTGAAAAGAATAATTCTGAGAAAGAAGATGAAAATGAAAATAGTTTTCACACAAGAAAAGAAAATTGGTCATCAGGTGTTTTTGGAAACACTAATGATGAACTTGTGAGTGCCTGTGGAAGTGACCCGTTCATAGATCTTGGTAAAGAAGTAATATGGTCAGATCAAGAAGAGGATGTAACTAGTGAAGAAGAAGGATAAGTAGACCTAGAAGGTGAACTCATTAGTGCTATGAATGAGATTAGGAAATTGAGAAAGGAAAATGAAGAATATAAGAGGAATGCACAAAAAGAAATTGAAAAGTTGAATAAGAATCTTCAAGAATCAAATTAGAGTGTAATCAACTTGAAGATACAAGTGGAAGAAGCAAAAAGAGCAGAAGATGTAGTTAAATCAAAACTACAATCTAAATCAAATGAATGCATGAAGTTGGAAGCAGAGATAGTTTCTCTAAGAAAGGAGTTAACAAATGTAAAAGAGTAGATGGATAAAATTTTAAAGCCAAAAAGTGGCTCTAAGATGGTAGATGAGTTGAGTAGGTCACAAAAGTTGCCAAGACCAAGGGTAAAGATTGATCTTAGCGGTGGAAAAGGGAAAAGTCATTCTATTGGTGAAATATTATTTGACAACTTTCAAACAAGAGAAAGGTTGTACAAGCTGCTCAAAAGAAAGTGCCTCTATAAATGGATTGAAGGCAGCACAAGAGGAAAAGGGACCAGTTGTTGATAAGAAGAAAACTAATGAAGAAAAGAAATCTACTATAGATAAGAGGAAGAAAATTTATCCAGTTGTTGATTATCAAAAGAAGAAGCCCACAACAAATAAGAAAATAAAGAGTTCTCTCCCTGAACAACTAAAGAGATAACAACATACACAAGGTGTTGTTAGAAATAGATTTACAACAATGAGATACATGATGAAGCCAATGCAGAGAAGACCACCATATTGTGAGCAAAGAAATGGTATGAAAAATTGTTCCTAATTTTTTTATGGCTATTGTTATTCATATAATCAATTTGGTCATAAAGCATGTGAATGTAGAACAGTACCTAGAAAGAGCACAAATCAAATGTATATAAACTCATTTTCTCCTGTGATAGGCATGAATGTATTGTGCTATAAATGTGATAACTATGGTCATACAACTAAATACTACATATTAGATTATGCAAGACCAACAACACATTATGAAAAATCAAAAGCATACATGTAGTAAGGAAAAGAATGTGTCTCCCAAAGTGAACAATGGTTCACATGTTGTTGAGAAGAAGGTTGATGTAATGGAGAAGAAGCACAAAATGATATGGAGAGAGAAAGACTGGTAGGCAGTGCTTCATGAGGCTGCTTCTACTTTAAGTCACTAATTAATAATGATGGGGCATGTGTCAAGGGGGGAGCTAAATTGATATTTCATCAATCCCTAGAAATGAAGAATGAGATCAAGTCATCTAAAACATGTTTTACAAATTTCTAACTACTTGATGGTTACAGATGTATGGTCACATTCTTGCTCTTTGAAATGCTCATCAAAGAGTAGGAACATCAACAGATAGTTGATAGTTTGCTGCAGAAATTGGTATCAACAATTAGTATCAGAGCCAAAGGAGTCGAGTTTGAATCCCCTTGAGTAATGTTGAGGGGGAGTTTGTTGACAGATGGTCAGTGCTCCCCTTGAGATTCGTGACATGGAATAATCGCCTCATGTGGATTCGTTAACTCTAGCAATTGTATCAGGTATTAACAGGTCAATCTTTTGGTGCAATGACAACTGTGGGAACAACAATAACAACCCTCTTTATGGCTCTATAACAATCATATTTACCTTATTTTTCTCATTTTTATGGACATAATGAAACCTCATAGATAAATTTTTGTGTGTAATACCATACACAACCAAAATATTTCATTTTTCTAGCATGTATTCATGGGATTTAATTATCTTGTGGGTTGTTATGACTGTCCCAGTGTGACCATGCATTATTACATGAATTATGATAGCCATAAACTCATGAAAAATCCCATTTTAAACATTAACATGTCTTTGTATTGTGTCTATTAATGCTCTGCATTATATTTTCCTCTATGCGATCGGATTTACATGTCAAAATTGTGGCTTATCTTTCAACAATAAAAATGACATAAATAGGGTAGGGTTCTACAACATCAAATAGAACATCTAGATCCTCACTAAAATTTGGTCTCACAAAACTCATAGCCAAATATATAATTTAGCTTTCTTATCCTTCAACACATTTAAATAACTATACTAAAAAACATAAATTACCTTTGATTTGACCCTATTGTAGATGTCAACTTCCACATGGTCTATACCAAGGAAACTAGTCTTAAATTTCATATCAGGTAGATTTTTTTCCTCACTATATATTATACAATTAGGATCAATAACAGTATTTTGAGTCTCCTAGTGCAACAAGGCATCCAAATTAGGTATAATGTCAACAATAATTTTTTATTTATGTTTGATTATCATGTGATTAACTTTAGGCAACAAAAACCTTGGCCTTGTAGATGCTAAAGAAGACAATTGACTATTCTCTCTTATGCATTGGACCATGTTATTATCCAATACTTGATCATCAAACTTGGTCATCATCCTAAGTTGACCTTCCAAAATATTAGGTCTTGGCATGTCCTTTAAGTAAGTACTTCCAAATGGCTACTTCCTTCACAAGCTACTTTTAAATGACACATTTTCTAGATCTCATATCTTTCAAGAGAATTCATCTATTTGATGTATCCTAGAAGTTATAAAATCCATGGGTGGATGAATGAGACCTCTTATAGTAGCTATGGATGGTGGATTGGAATAGCTAGTTTCATAGCCTGAAATGTGGTTTTCTAAATTTCTCAATGGATATCCTAACACAACCAACTTGATGCTTTTTGCAACATTTGATTTTGTCACTTCAAAAGCACTTCAAGTTAGTGTAATAAATTTTATACCATGACACATACAATTTGTGGAGTTGGTCACTTGATACCCAAACACTACACCAAACTAACATCTTGGTAAAATATGATATAACATTTATGATTCTAAATTTATCTCTTGATGTAATGCCCTAACATTTCCATAATATCCAATATAGTATTTTGGTATACATTTATGATTCCAAATTGATCTCTCAATGCCCTAACATTGTCATAACATTTTGGTATAATTTAGTATAAATAAATATTGAACAAATATACCATAATTTAGAATGAATTAAATAAAAATGATAAATATATATATTTTATATGATTGTCATCATCCTTATTTTTCATTAATTCTTGCTAATTACCTGATATTTTAATAGTGAAATGGTCACATGTTATTATAAGACAATCATATACCTAACTATGACTACCACCATGACATGAAATATTACAAGAAATCAATAACACGTTATTGTTCATAACTCAACCATTTATACATTCAAATTTTAAGTTTTAAAGTAGGAAAACATGCACACAAGGAAAAAACTATATTGTATATCAATTTCTATATATAAAAGTGTAGAATAATTTTGTACACATACAAATTTGGCATATATACCAACTCAAGTCTCAAGATCTATATAAAATGTACATGTTGAATAACTATGTATCAAATCTTAATTATCCAATTGACCTTATGTATTAGGTGAATCCTAAACTTGTGGTGGATCATCAAAATCTATCCTCTTCATGCCATTTGATGGATGCAAAGTTGATTGCACAATAACACATCAAACCAAAAATTTGATTAATTATATCAATGGTAAATAAATTAGACTACTAAATAGAAACTTATCTACTATAATTTAGAACTTTCAAATTAACACCTAAGTCACTATACTGAATTATAATTTCTCTAAACTATCAATTAAAGTAAAATTTAATTCTTGATTACCTCAACTCTTTTTTTTAGAAATGTTTTGAAAATGAGGTTCTCTTAGGATCATAAGAAACCCTAGCAAAGCATGATAGTAGAGGATCCACATCACTGAATTTTGGAATAGACTATAATAGGTAAAATAAAATTGATATAAATTAATATATAATTGTTGAAAAAGAGGGAAATGCATACAATAAAAAGAGTTTAGATCATGTGTAAATTAAAAAATATAGATTACTAAACATAAACTTATATGCTTATTGAAAGCATATACCATCAATGAGGCTTCTTCCATTTCCTAAGAAGGACTTGTCATGGATGGACCAACTACAATTTCTTGTATAAAAAATGACAAAAATGTAAGACTATTTGTATACATATAATAAATTTGAAATTAACATCTAAATCACTATAATAGACTATAAGTTCTCTAAACAATCAATTCAATTAAAATTAATTTGAATTATCATGACTCTTTGTGGTTGCTCTAAGAGTCATTTTTTGAATGGTAGTCCCTTAGGATGATTAGGTGTTCTACTATAACTTATTGGAAAAGGTGTTGACTCATTCACATTTGGAGTAGACAAAAAGAAAAATAAGATCAAGATATAAATTAATATAAAATTACTCACAAAAAAATGAAATGCATACAATAAAAAAATTTAGACATGTAGAAAAATTTATACCATCAAGTCTAGGCCAAATGCAATGACTAAAAGAGTACCATGATGAAATTCTCTAAGCCCCTCCTTTATCATCAATTGTTATCCCACTTATATACATTAGTACTAATCTTTTTTATATTAATTTCAAATAAAATACACTATGAAATAAATTTACATTTTACATGTAAGAAATATAGGCCTTACTCCTCTTCTCTAACCACTAATGGCCCTACTTGTTTTCTTGCCTTTGATACCTCCACTTGTGTTCTAGAACCTATAGGATCATCTCATGAAGGTGTTATATGAGGGATACCATATTCCGATGTGTTTAGGGGTGGCTCACTAGTCTCTCCGAGAGGGCCTAAACACAAATGATTGTGTATAGTGTAATGATGAAGCACACACATATGTGCAAAAAAGATGGGTCTACCAATATCCATTGATCCACCAGGATCATCTATTTCATGCAACTATGAAAATTGAGAAGTGTGTATAATAAAATTGATAGTTAAAGAGTGTATGGCATGGAGGCTTTGATTTTTGCATCTACAATAATTACCTAATGTGTTATTGGATGTGGAGAAGGAATATGAGAAAGGGGAATAAATGGACCTTACATTTGTTGCATTGCCCTAATTTTATCTTGAGGAATTCCTCTACCTACTCCTTAGAAATATCTAAAGTCAAAATAGTTGACATGATAGCCTAAAAAAAACTTTGCATATAGTTTACATATGAAATATAGAGGGACATCAAGATTGTTGGTGGGTGGTTTATCAAAAACCATCCACCAATTATCCCAAAAAATTCTTGTCATACCCTCATGTGTGCACCATTTGATTGGAAATTTGGACTTACATACATCAACATGTAATCCAATTTTACTTGATTAACAATTTTTTTTGCTAACATGGATTTGGTTATGTCTAATTCCTTCATTTGATCATATGACAAGTCAATAGAGTGTCCTTTCCTCTTCGATTATTTCCATTCTCATAATGACTCATGTTGGCTTGTGAGGGTTAGATAACATGGGCAACAATTCCCTCTAAGGTGGTTGTCATTGGAGACAATCGAGGGTGCAAACAATATATTTCTATAATGTTATTCATTTAAGTAATATTGCTATCAATTTATTCTTCAAATGAAGGAAGTTTTGGTGGGGGAGGATCTTGTTTTTGACCTTCCTCTACCATTTAAACCTATTTGCAATTCAAAACTTAAAAATTAACTAATTTTAAATAATTCCTAAAATTTAAAAATGAAAAACCTAAATCATACTAAAAACTTTCAATAAATTTAGATAAAACTAAAAAAATGAAAAAAAAAAATGGAAGAAAACTAACTTACCTCTAACTAACATGGAGTCGAGTGGGAGCCCAGGTGGTAGCGACAGGAGCATTGGTTTGAAATGTGTAGAGGAGGACGATGTGAGAGAAGGCAATGGTGATGGCGATGTGGTTTGGGATCTTGTTGAATGCTCTTTGTATTCAGGTCCCTCTTTCTTACTGGGTCTCAGCTGCTACAGTGTTGTGGTGGACTATCTTGAGTTTGGGCAGAGTTGGTGGCTCTTTGCTTATGATGGGGGCCTTTTTGTTTTTTGTTGCTCTTCTGGGGTACGAGTGGTGCTTGGCCTATCTCCTTGGCTTTTGGATTTCGTTTCCTCTGGTGTTTGTTGGTTGATCCCCGGTTTGTGGTGATTGGTGGATGCTCGTGCTTAGTGTTGGACCTCTCTCTAGGCCTATGTGGTGTGCTTTGTTTGGTTTGGTGATGATGGCTCTATTGTCCTGTGGTGGAGGGTTTTGGCCTCCTAGTTTCTTTCTCCTCCTGATCCTCCTTTTTTGGGGGTTTGGTGTGGGGCTTTTGGAATGTGTTGGGGTTTGGTGCTTCAGCTTTCCATGGATTTTGGTTTGGATACTTATTTGCTAGATAAGGACTTCTTTTTCTGGCTAACTACCATGTTGTTGGGGAGTGAGGGTTTCTTTCAGGATGTTTGGGTGCAGAAAGGGCCTCTTTTTGTTCCTATTCAGTGTAATAGGAAGGCTTGGTGGTTCTTCATGTTGGTCTATTATACTTCTATCCTCTTCTTGGTCTTCCCTTACTTATGTCTGATGCTTGATTGGTGGTTCTACTTTGGAGGTTTTTGTCCTTGGAGTGTTGTGGGTTCTTCTTGTCCTCTCTCTAAGGAGTGGTGGTGTTTCCTTTTGGTTGGATGTTGGGAGTCTCGGCTTATCACTGGCTTTGATTGGCATGTTTGGGTTGCTTGGTGTTCTTTCCTATTGGCTCTTCTCCTAATTTCCTTCCTGTTTGGGCTCCCCTGCTCCTCTTGGGGGCTAGGTGTTCTCGTTCATTCTGAGGTTGGGACCCTACTTTTGGTGGTCTTTTGTGTTGATGGGTGGTTGTTGATGAGCTATGTCATCTCCATTTTGGCTGGGATGAGTGTTTTTTTTTTCCTAGTGGTTGTCTTTGGTTAGGGGTACTTTTTTCTTTCCTTTGTTAGATGGGATCTTTGTTCTCTTTCTGTTAGAGGTGGTCATGGATCTGGTTGTTTTGGGCTTGAGGTTGCTACTGAAGGTTTACCTAGTTGTAGTGCTAGCTATGGGGTCTTTTTTGTTGATGATTTGTTGGTTTATGGGTCCTACTATTTTGGATTCTATTCAGATTAGTTGTGGTCTTGTTCTCTTTGTTGGGTGGCTCTCTAGTTTTAATCCTAGTCCCCAATTGGTTTTGTTCCTAGTGCATGGATTTCCAAAGGAGGCTACGGTTTCATGCTTGGCCACTGTATTGGATTTCTCCTTTGGTCCTATGGAGGTGGTCCCCCCTCAACAGTTGTTCTTATTAAGGTGGGAAGTTCTCCTATGGAGGTGGAGGCTGAAGGTGTTGGTGATGT
The DNA here is from genome assembly GCA_007258455.2 of Sequoia sempervirens. Lineage (NCBI taxonomy): Eukaryota > Viridiplantae > Streptophyta > Pinopsida > Cupressales > Cupressaceae > Sequoia > Sequoia sempervirens. The sequence goes on along the minus strand of VDFB02380177.1, from coordinate 9,579 downwards.
CTAGCTACGGTGGTTTTGCTAATCATTTCCTCTTCTCCAATAGAGGGGAGCTCACTCCTTTAGAGGTGGAGCTGGAGTTGGTTTCCTATTACCAGGTGAGTCTGAGCTACAAGGAAGCTGATTTATTATAGTTTTCTAAGGTGGATCACAAAGCCCCTATTGAGGAGGGGTATTTGGTCTATCCGTGGTTCATACCATTGTGTTCTATGCTCTTTTAGTGATGATTATCTTTCTTGGCTCAGTGGCGTATTCCATGAGCAACTGGTTTGTTGATGCCTGGCAAATGCAAGTGGGTTCTCTATGTAACTAAAAGGGTTTTTGGTCTCGGTTAAAAACTAGTTGGTTTAAGGGTCTCAAGCCCTTGAATGTTTGTAAGATGCAGCATGTGTAGTCCTATTAATATTTTGAGGCTATTGTGGAGCTGATGTTGGTCTATGGACTTATCTTTTGTGCAACTTGCTTTCCTTTGTACTGGGTTTTGAGCCCCATCAAAACCTGTTTTTACCCCTAATCAAAACTTACCTCTAGACTATGGCTGATTTTAAAGCTGAAAAGCCAAATCTCCAAAACAAATATTTGTTTCCCTGCTTTAGGTATCCATTTTTCTACACTCTTATCCTCTATCATAGGTCATTTTGGAGGAGGAGAAGGCTATTTTTTTTCCTTTTAGCTTTTACAAAATGGATATGCATTTTGTAAATTGTTGTGATTTACATAAAGAATATCTATTTTACTTTGGTTTTACCAAAATAGAACTCACTTTTCACCCAACCTAAATAAAAGTCAAATATTTGTTTTCAGATTTTGGCTAGTAAAAATGTATTTTTTTTACCCCTATTGTGATAGGTCATTTTGGAGGAGGAGAAGGCTATTTTTTTTCTTTTTAGCTTTTACAAAATGGATATTAATTTTTTAAATTGTTGTGATTTACATAAAGAAAGTCTATTTCTAAGAACGGATATCTATTTTACTTTGGTTTTTACCAAAACCAAACTCACTTTTCACCCAATCTAAATAAAAAGTCAAATATTTGTTTACAGATTTTGGCTAGTAAAAATGTATTTTTTTTACCCCTATTGTCACTATTTGGCCCATCATGATCTTGCACTCACCCTCCTATTATAATTTTTTTACTACAGTCTAATTGGTAAGGATGATAGTGTGTTATGCCATCCACCAAGATAAATTCCCTAAATAAAATGGTCAAACCAAAATAACTTCAATAGAATACATTCCCTAAACATGATAAGTTAATCAAAAGAGATCTCATATAAATATATTCCCAATTTACTACTTAAAAGATACAAGCATAGCTATGTTTCTAGAGTTCAAAGGAATAAGCTAAAGGCTAACCTATTTTATGATTAATACATGCTTAGTCTCTTTAGGTGGAGTTTTTTTCCTTAAAAGGTTTCTCCACATAAATCTTTGTGTTATAATTTGATTTACTTTATGGTTGACATCCACTTTTTTTTATGATCTATCATTTGTTATTGAATTTGGTTGTATTAAGATTAACTTATCTCACCGTATATTTAGACTCTATTTTCACGAATGCGTACTTGAAAACCTTGTGAAAATAGAAAACTCAACCTAGAATGAAGATACTATACCTTGTGACGAGATAGTAGAGAGAAATTTTAATTCAACAATTGGGCATAAAGGTTGCCATGGTAAGCATAATCATTGATATTGTCCTTATTTTTATGAGAATATTTGACAAGGAGGGATTTAGGGACATAACAAGAGACCAAAATTGCAAAACATTTCTTCCACTAGGCTTTCTAGAGAACTCAAAGACTGGGGGGTAAAAGTACAAGTTACTTATGTCACACTTTTATAAAGGAGATGACCAACAAAAATAAAAAAATCATTTCAACTACATAAAAGTTGAAAAGTTAAATGAAGTGCAGATGAAGATGCAAAAACAAAGTATAAAGAAACATAACAAAATACACAAGAGATGACACTAATATTTTATCGTGGTTCGCCATTAATGGCTACGTTCACACTAAGAGCAGAGAAATATTTTATTAGCAACAGCCAAATACAAATGATACAACAGCAAACATAAACATGTATTGGAGAAGCTGAAGAGTCAGCAATTGGCGGGAATCAGAAAGTGTCCATTGGGATTCAGCGCTTAACAAATCTCCCACTTGAAGTCCAATGGATGTTGCAACCTCCAACCATTCCCCTGCTCTAAATTTATGGTTACTTCTTCTTAACCAAACCAAGAGAAGTCCTGGCGCATTCGAACTTCTCTTTGCCTACAAATTTGGTAAAAATATCTGCCGGATTGACCTTTGTGTCAATTTTTACAACCTTTAACTTGCCCTCTTCAACCACATGATGAATGTAATGAGCATGTGGTCAATATGTTTTGAACGCTGCTGAGATGAATGATTGTGAGCCGTACAAATGGTGTTGTGACTATCACAAAACAAATTATAATCACTCTGTTGACATCTTAGATCATGAAACAACTGTTGTAGCCAAATCATCTCCCTAGCACCTTCAGAAAGAGCTAAATACTTAGCTTTTGCAAAAGAAAGAGCAACAGAATGTTGTAGCCTTGAGATCCAACTAATGGCTGCACCAGCAAACATGAAAACATAGCCAGTGGTAGACCTTCGTTTATCTAAATCTCCACCAAGATTAGAATCAGTGAAACCTTGCAGCTGAATATTATTTCCACCAAAACATAAAGTATAATCAGCAGTACCTTTAAGATACCTTAAAATCCATTTGACTGCTTCCCAATGAGACTTTCCAGGATTGCTCATGAACCTGCTCACAACTCCCACTGCATGAGCAATGTTGGGAAGAGTGGAAACCATGGCATACATAATACTACCAACTGCAGATCTATAAGGAATGCTCTCCATAAAATTTGTATCCTCTTGTGTTTTTGGACACAAATCAGAAGACAAATGAAAATGAGTAGCAAGATGAAGAGAAACTACTTTGGCATCAGCCATACCAAATCTATCTATAGCCTTGTCAATGTATGCTTGTTGTGATAACCTTAGTTCTTTCTTTTTTCTATCTCGCGTGATTGTCATTCCAAGAATCTTCTTGGCTACACCTAAATCTTTCATAGCAAACCGCGTAGCTAATTGCGCCTTCAACTCAGAAAAAATCCTCTTGCTAGTACCAGCTACTAACATGTCATCTACATAAAGCAAGAGAATAAAAAATTCACCAGTAGAAATATGCTTATAATAAACACATGGATCCGCTTCACACCTGACAAACTTGTGCTCAATCATGAAGCGATCAAACGTAATATACCATTGTTGCAAGGCTTGCTTGAGCCCATAAAAATTGTGCTTCAGCCTACAGTAAAGATGTTCTTGCCCTTGGTGTTTTAAACCTTCCAGTTGCTCCATGTACAACTCTTCATCAACATCACCATGTAGAAAATTTGTCTTGACGTCCAACTGGTCAAGTTCAAGATCCCAAACTGCAACCAAACCCAAAACTGCCCGTATTGTGTTCATTCTCACAACTAGAGAGAAAATCTCATTAAAATCAATGCCTTTCTATTGAGCATACCCTTTGACAACTAGCCTGGCACGATAACGTTTCCTGCATGCATCCTCTTCTTTCAACTTATACACCCAATGATTTTTCAAGGGTCTGCGATTAGGCAGAAGCGGCACTAAATCCCAAGTGTTGTTAGCCTACAATGAAGTCATTTCATCTTGCATTGCGTCAAGAAGTAATTAAATTTATCTTGAAGTTAGACCTCCGTAACTGAGGACCTTCTTGTGGCAAATTAGAATTTCCAGATTCATTCGTTGTAGTTGATTTTGGATACTTGTTACCTCATTTTGCAAAACACCTCTATTCAAAACATGTTCTTCATAATTGTGCTTCTGTATATCCGCTGACAACATAATCCCCTGTGCCAGGTTTCCAACTGTTTTCCCCTGCATACCAACTGGCTAATGTTGAGTTGGTGAATGTAATACCTGATGTTGTATGGACTACGCATCAAGTGAAGAGCTAAGCATGTCATAGAAGGTAAAAAAGGCGGAGCAAAGTCTATAGAAGGCCGCGACTCAAGATTAGGAGCCTACGTCCCAAAATGTGAAATCTGCGAAGGGTGAAAGGAAGGCAGCAGGATGTGTAAAATAGGTTGTGTAGCAATGATAGGAACTTGCGAATGACACAAACCCAGACCCTGCACAGGAAACATTGAAGAGTGTGCACTTTGTACTAGAGGCTTCAAAGCATGTGAGGGGTGTGTTGAAGACAGCGGTAAAGACTATGAAGAAAGGTGCGAAGGCTATATATCATAAGGAGGTTGTGTACCAACAGACCAAGGCACATAATGTGCAGAATTAGGGGAAATAGGGGTTGGCGCAACAAGAGGTGGAGGCTGTGAATTAGTAGTATAGGAAGGTTGTGAATCATTCCCAGAACTTTGTTCAAACAAAGGTTGCATATCATCATTTGGAGAAAACAAAGATGATGATATAGAAGGGGCAGGGGATAAAATAGAGGTGGGTGAATAATTAATTCCACCGACATTACCTGCCTGGGAATTACCTCCAGGTGATCCATTTGAATGATCATTTGCAAAAATTGAGAAAGGGACATATTCCTTAGTCACTACTGCCTGTGTCTGCAAAGCTGGAAAAACATGCTCATTAAAAACCACATCCCTACTGCGAATAATCTTATTGGCGATAGGATCCCACAACTAAAATCCATATTGATCTTCGCCATACCCAACAAAGATAGACTTCTGAGATTTGGGGTCCAGTTTGGATCTTTTCTCCTTGGGAACAAGAGCAAATGCTTCACATCCAAATACCCGAAGATGTGAATAGGAGATCTGCTTTCCAAGCCACTCCTCCTCTGGAAGACCAAAATCTAACCATGATGAAGGGTTGCGATTAATTAAATAAACTGTTGCGTTGCAAGCTTCAGCCCATAACTCTTTTCCTAATCCAGCATTGGAAAACATACAACGTGCTTTCTCCAAAATTGTCCTATTTAACCTCTCTACAGCCCCATTTTCTTGAGGCGTAAAAGGAATAATTTTGATCCTTCGAATACCATTGTCAGCACAAAAGTTATCAAAGTCTAGTGAACAAAATTCACCACCGTTATCCGTTTGCAAACATTTGATGTCATGCCCACTTTGGTTTTCAACCAAAGCTTTAAAAATTTTAAATTTGCTAAAAACTTCAGATTTCCTATTAATCATAAAAATCCAAACTTTCCTAGTGCAGTCATCAAGGAAAGTTACAAAATAGTTAGCCCCACGAAGAGAAGTTACCTCTGTCGGTCCAAAGACATCCGAGTAGACAACCTCCAAAGGTGAAGTACGCTTTTCACGTCCCGTCTTCAAGAAGCTGACCCTCTTTTGTTTGCCATAAAGACAATGTTGGCAAAATTCCAAATCCACTGATTTCAAACTCAGTAATTGATCTCTTTTAACCAGCACTTCAAGGCCTTTCTTACTCATGTGTCCAAGACATTGGTGCCAAAGAATAGTCTCACTGTCTGTCAATGCCATAGTAGCTTCCACTTGAGAACCATTCTCAAAAACATATAAGCTACCCACTTTATCCCCTTTAGCAATCTGCAGAGCACCCTTATTGACTTTCCATGAATCCAGAAAGAAAAAAGTATTGCAGCCTTGTGAAAAAAGTTGGCTTATAGAAATCAAGTTCTTCTTGAGTTTTGGAATATGTCTAACATCTTGCAAAAGCCATGTGGTACCATTCTTGGATTGTAAGAGAACATCCCCTTTACCAATGATCTCTAAAGATTTGTTATCCCCCAAATAAACATTCCCAAACTGTCCTGCTTGATAATTAGAGAAGGCATCCGTACAAGAGGTAGCATGAAAAGATGCACCCGAATCTAAAACCCACAAGTCTGAAGTGACTTCGCTTACGGACAAAACCAAAACACTATCATTGTGTTCATAAACAACATTAACCTCGCTGTCTTTAACCTTCTCTTGTGCCTTCTTATAGGAATAACAATCTTTTTTAGTGTGACCAGGCTTACCACAAAACCAGCAGTCGCCAATTCTGCCTCTAGATTTTGATCTTTTTGCAGATTTAGATCTTCTCCTATTATTGTCTTTGCCTCTATGACGAGGCCTTCCTCTACTAACAGCAGTTAGGGCTTCGCCTGAAGAGTTCTCTTGGTTCTTCCTTCACATATCTTCGCTGAGAAGAGTAGCAGCAACATCATCAAACTTCAATTTATTTTTCGTAGCCACAGAAGTACTCACAGCCATAACAACTCCCTCCCAGCTGTTCGGTAGCGAACACAACAATAAAATTGCTTTAATTTCATCATCCAGGCTGATGCCCACTGAAACTAATTGAGTAACCAGCGTATTGAAATCATTAAGGTGGTTGGACACAATTCCACCTTAGACATCTAAATTTTGACACTTAATTTATCATAATCATCCTTTCGCTTATTTTGTATAATGCATATTTATTTAAAATTTCCCAAATTCCCAAAATTTTAATCTGTTAAACCATTAAACCTTATCTACTGGATCCTTCCATTTATTTTATTTAATTCCCTTCATGTCACATCCTCCATCATTCTTATCTAATCCTTCTTCTAATCTCATCATTAGGATGTGCACATGCCTAATCTTTGATTAGGAGGTGTCACATCCTCCTAACTTTTGCAAGTTGGCCTCTAATCTCTCTTAGCCACCTAACCATCCTCTAATCCTTCACTAACTAGCCTAATCAACTCTCAAGGAATTTTAATTCCTTTTATCCTTCTAGGAATATTAAATTCCTTTTCTTTCCCCATGTCCTTTATGACATGTCCTTGAGTCAACCTTTATTTCAAAGGCTTTCTCCTGCAAAGCACTCCACTTCCCTATGTGAATTTTTAATTCACCTTTAAACCCCTCATGCACCCAAAAGGAATTTTTAATTCCTTCACTTCTCCCCACATGTCCTCTTCTTATTCTTTATTCTTTCCCATCTCCCCATGAGAATATTTGAGGAATTTTTAATTCCCCACTTGTCCTCTCACCCACATGGGGACAAGTACCTCCTTTATGAGGAGATCTTGTCCAATCCCAAGGTACTTTGTACCCCCTCCATGTCATGTACTTCTCCTTCCATCTCATGTCCACTTCACCTTTTAGGGCTATATCACATGCCACATGTCAATATGTGAGGGCTTGTGAGTTCTCAACTCACCATAGCCCTACATCTTGATGTTTGGTGGCTCAATCTTGACCCTCCATTTCTTCTAGGAATTCTCAAAATTCTTATAAATACCCCCTCTCTTCTCTCATTTGGGGGAGATCATTTTTGCTAGCCAAACTCTTGCAGTTTTGTTTCTCAACCTACACTTAGCCATTTTCTTGTTTTCATCCACTTGCACTCATCCTCACAACATCATTTAGTTTGCATCTTGTGCCATCCAAGGAGCATACACATCAAAGATCGAAGGGCCAACCAAATGATCGATTCGACACAAGGTATAGAGTTCCATTTTGTTGCTTTCATCTTGTGTTGTTTCCAACTTAGGCTAATCTTGAGGTGTAGGTTGTTTTAGTGTTCATCTGCGCTCCTTTAGCTTGCTGCTCATTTTCTAACACTCACATTTGACCTATCACATTTCTGGCACGCCTAGTGGGACCCACAAATGGGTCTATTTCTTTCACGTTTGCTATTTTTTACATTTTTCAAGGTCCAAGTTATAGAGTGGCAGACCTATCCTGACAGAGTGGCGGATCTGTCCTGCGGTGGTGGACCTGTCCTGATAGAGTGGCGGACCTGTCCTGCTATGGCAGACTTGTCCTGACAGGGTGGCGGACCTGTCCTACTGTGGCGGACCTATCCTACTGTGGCGGACCTATCCTGTAGTGGCGAACCTATCCTAACAGAGTGGCGGACCTATCCCTGCAGAGTGGCGGATCTGTCCCTGCAGAGTGGTGGACCTGTCCTCCAGAAGGTAAAATTTCAAGTTTTTTTCGGTTGTCTTCTGGTAAATTAGGCACATAGTTTAATTAAAGGTGTCAATAAACCTTGTTTGGCATGTTTGGGAACGCTATTTGACATATCCAATCCCCTTGTGCCATTTGGCGATCCTGGGTGATGAGAAATCGTAGCTTCCCAAGTCCTTTGAGTCACCTATTTTTCACTTTCTTAGTGGGACCTACTTGGGGATTTCATCACCCCAAGGGATGATTCCAACCATGCATACCAAAGGGGTACATAAAGGGGGGAGAGTGAAAGTTGTACCTCAATCCAACCACCTTGTAATTGGCGAAGCGTCGGGATGATGTGAAGAGTTGGTCCGAGCCTTTAGTATCTCGCTAAGGTTCCCGACTCACGCTTGTAACGGGTTAGTGTTCACGGTTTGGGCCTCACCTACCGGGTGTATATCGAGGACTCCTTAGCAACCATGTTCATCCTAGAGTAGAAAACTTTGTTGGCCATACCCGTTTCTACTAAATCTTAGGGTTGTGTTGTCTGAATTGTCTTTCTCATGCAAAACCAGTCATTTTCAATCTAGCCAAATCTGTTTATCAGTGTTTGCTATATTTTGGGTCCTTTGCCTTACCCATCTATCAAAAAATCAAGCTTAAACTTATCCTTTGGCGGACCTATCCCTGTGTTGTGGGGGACTTGTCCCTGTGCTGTGGCAGACCTGTCCTAGTGTAGTGGCAGACCTGTCCCTGTGCTGTGGCGGACATGTCCTAGTGCAGTGGCGGACCTGTCCCTATGCTGTGGCGGACCTGTCCTAACGCTGTGGCGGACCTGTCCTAGTGCAGTGGCGGACCTATCCTAGTGCAATGGCAGACCTGTCCTTCTACTATGGTGGACCTGACCTTATGTTGTAGGGGACCTATCCTTCTACTCTTTCTTCCAAGGGCCACCATTTCCACACTATTTATCCAATTGACTCCGTTCAAAGGCAGTTCTTCTCGTTTTTTCGTGCTCTTTCCGATGATATATACCACTTTATACTTTTGAGAAGTTGGCCGGGGCACCTTTTTCTTCACCATCTGCCTCCTTGAAGGGGGTACACCCTACCATTCTCTCTATTTACTCATTCTGAGTGAACATTCATCCATTTCACATATCCTTTCATCATTCTAAACTCTCGTTCTGTCATTCCGATCATTCGTTTACTCGTTCCGAGTAAACGTTCATCCATTTAACACATTCTTTCATCATTCTGAACTCTCATTTTGTCATTTCACCCATCCGTTTACTTGTTCCGAGTAAAATTTCATCCATTTAACACATCCTTTCATCATTTCAAACTCTCCTTCTATCATTATGATCATCTGTTTGCTCATTTTGAGTAAACTTTCATCCATTTAACACATCCTTTCATCATTTTGAACTCTCATTCTATCATTCTGATCATCTGTTTACTCGTTCCGAGTAAACTCTCATCCATTCACCACATCCTTTCATCATTTTGAACTCTCGTTCTGTCATTCCAAGTAAATGTTCATCCCTTTAACACATCCTCTTATCATTCTGAACTTTCGTTCTGTCATTCTGATCATCTGTTTACTCGTTCCGAGTAAACATTCATCCATTCAACACATCC
>VDFB02380173.1:0-20122 GCA_007258455.2 Sequoia sempervirens | reverse complement strand
AAAAATATTATTTATTTATTTATTTATTCTTTTAGTTTATCAAATATTATTATTTATTATATGATTATTCTTTTAGTTTATCAAATAAAAATATTATTTATTTATTTATTCTTTTAGTTTATCAAATAAAAATATTATTTATTTATTTATTTATTCTTTTAGTTTATCAAATATGATTCTTTATTATTTTAAATATGATTCTTTAGTTTATATCAAATAAAAATATTATTTATTTATTTATTTTATTTATTTAGTTTATCAAATATGATTATTCTTTTATTTATCAAATAAAATATTATTTATTTATTTATTCTTTTTAGTTTATCAAATGTACATTATTTATTTATTTATTTATTCTTTTAGTTTATCAAATATGATTCTTTTTAGTTTCATCAAATAAAAAATATTATTTATTATTTAAATATGATTCTTTAGTTTATCAACAAAATATTATTTATTTATTTATTTTATTTATTTAGTTTATCAAATATGATTATTCTTTTAGTTTATCAAATAAAAATATTATTTATTTATTTATTCTCTTTTAGTTTATCAAATAAAAATACTATTTATTTATTTATTTATTCTTTTAGTTTATCAAATATGATTATTTATTATATGATTATTCTTTTATTTATCAAAATAAAATATTATTTATTTATTTATTCTTTAGTTTATCAAATAAAAATATTATTTATTTATTTATTTATTCTTTTAGTTTATCAAATATGATTATTTATTATTTAAATATGATTCTTTTTATTTATCAAATAAAAATATTATTTATTTATTTATTTTATTTATTTAGTTTATCAAATATGATTATTCTTTAGCTTATCAAATAAAAATATTATTTATTTATTTATTCTTTAGTTTATCAAATAAAAATATTATTTATTTATTTATTTATTCTTTTAGTTTATCAAATATGATTCTTTTAGTTTATCAAATAAAAATATTATTTATTTATTTATTCTTTTAGTTTAGCTTATCAAATAAAATATTATTTATTATTTAAATATGATTCTTTTTAGTTTATCAAATAAAAATATTATTCTTTTAGTTTATTTTTATCAAATAAAAATATTATTTATTATTACTAGGAGAAATCAAAAATATTATTTATTTATTTATTTATTCTTTTAGTTTATCAAATATTTTTATTTATTTATTTAGATTAGTTTATCAAATAATATGAGAAATCAAAAATATTATTTATTTATTCTTATTTATTTAGTTTATCAAATATGATTACTAGGAGAAATCAAATATTTTTATTTATTTAGTTTATATTTTTATTTATTTATTTAGTTTAGTTTATCAAATAATATGAGAAATCAAAAATATTATTTATTTATTCTTATTTATTTAGTTTATCAAATATGATTACTAGGAGAAATCAAATATTTTTATTTATTTATTTATTCTTATTTATTTAGTTTATCAAATATGATTACTAGGAGAAATCAAAAATATTATTTATTTATTTATTTATTATTTTAGTTTATCAAATATGATTACTAGGAGAAATCAAAAATATATATTATTTATTTATTTATTTGTGCTTATTTATTTATTCTTTTAATTTATTTATTTATTCTTTTAGTTTACCAAATATGATTACTAGGAGAAATCTAAAATATATATTATTTTATTTGTGCTTATTTATTTATTCTTTTAATTTATTTATTTATTCTTTTAGTTTATCAAATATGATTACTAGGAGAAATCTAAAATATATATTACTTATTTATTTATTTGTGCTTATTTATTTATTTATTTATTCTTTTAGTTTATCAAATATGATTATTAGGAAAAATAAAAAATATATACTATTTATAAAAATTTTACTATTTATTTATTTATAATAACCTATATAAAATTAATATTTGAATATATAAAATTAATATTTGAATATTAGAGTGAATTAGCTCTGCCTTTATCAGTAAAACAATATTTTCTAAATAAATTTATCAAATATGATTAGATCATAATCATAAATTTATGACTATCAATTAAAATAATTCAAACAGAATCATAAATTTATGATTATTAGAATCATATTTTTTTACGCCGAGAGGTGTTCTACAGTCACAGCAGGTGTGGAAAAGCCCTGAGTACATAAAAAAGAAAGCTCTACCGTTACGAACCGATGGCAGTTACAAAACCCAGTCATATTTAAATTCCTGTAAACTGTTGGAAGTGGAATGGCAGTGGAAGAGTCACCATACTAAACTGACGATAGTGGAGGAGCCAAAGAGTAACCGATGGAAGTGGAAGGGTCTGTCGATGGGTCCTTTATTTTATAAAGGACAACACTATCTCTGCTGTCGGTGTTTCCATAAACATCGTTCTTGCTATGTAAATGCTTCTCACTTGTAATATCAGCGCTTCCGTCTCCAACTGTCCTGGTACGCATCTTCTCCTTTCTAACCTAATCTATTTTTTTCCTTTTGCCTCTCATTATTCAAAATCTTGATTTATTTTCAGAGCGCTTCTCAATTTGTTGCCCTCTTCACTGGAAGCAAAGATTTTTGAAACTGTCGATTCTTCTTTGCCTGCATCGATGTTTTCTTTGGTAAGATGTTATGTCATTCATTGCTTTGGGCTTTCTGTATTGTAAGATATTTTGAAATTTATTTGGTTATTGGTTTGAGCAGTCATCGTCTATGTCCAACAACGATTTGAGAAAGACTGTGAAGCTCCGGTCAGAATTAACCATCAGGAAGGCCATTCAGAATCAGAAATAGATGCGTAAGATGATTTTCTTCCTTTGTGAGTGGTATCACAACATTCTGTTGAACATTTGTAGGAGGCATTCTATCAAACACTTTAGTTTCGTTGTCTATGCTTCCACATTTTCCATACACGTCTAGAAAAGTAGTTGCAACAACATCTAACAAAATTCCTCTATCATTAAGCTCCAATGGATGTTCATACCTTATTCCAAAGCTTTCATTTTGGCATTGGCATTGGCAGGGCGGATGCTCGCAGGGTTTTGAGAGATTGGCTTGCAGCTTGCTAATCGCATTTGGTTGGGAGTTTCTAAAACTTTTTCAACAAATGCATTTCTTTCCTGTCCTACAATCATAGCATTCAGTGAGACCACATTTCGTTGAGGCTTCCGGTCAAACAATTCACATGCCTTGAACTATCTTTCATGTCTTAGAAATATCTTTCATATCTTTATTGTTTAGTTTGATCTGAAATACAGTAAATATTTAAGGCAACATTTACTGTGTTATTCTTTAGGAAAGCAATAATTAATAGCAGTTGCTTGTGCAAATCTCTAATATTTAAAGCATAATTTAAGTTAGTGTAGAAAAAGAGCGATTTAAAAATGATAGAGACCAACAGTTTTCAGCATGGAACGATTAGAGCTTTAAGCCTCTTTGTTATCATATATTTCAATTGTCCTCTGCAATAAGGCGCTCATCAGCACTCTTCGATTTACCTTCCGTAACTTTAAACTTAACCCTTGGAAAATTTCATTACCTTAAAGCTAAGTAGTTTTTTCGGGGCATTTTTTTTAACCTTGTCTTCAGTAATCGTTTGCTAAAAAATAAAATCTCTTATAACAATATCTAACTTGATATTTGCGAGAATGGCTGTATGAATCTACTGTCTGCCAGTCATGGAAATATTATTCTTTTAATAGATCTAGCAATCAAATTTAAGGAATCTCGGATTTGACTTGTGCTTTATACCAATAGCCCTTGGGAAATTACAATTACTTTGGAGAAGCAAAGGTAAAGATTTTCTGCTTATCTCTATCAAGAGTATTTAACTTCTATTTTTATGCATTTGACTTTAACATTTAGCAAATGTTAGTAAGGGATATAGAAACATTAACTTTGTTGCACATCATAGTCAAAATAAAAATCTCTAAAATTTATTTAGTTAAATCTTAAAAACCCTTATATTTAATTATTATGATTTAAGATGTCAATGTTTATTTGGTCCAACTTAATGTTAAAATGTAAATCTTTATAATGATTTATTTTTATTGATAGTATTTAACTTCAATTTCATATAAATGGATGTATGATTCTAACTAAAAAAAATATTTGAATATTAAATTAACCAATTTAAATATTTAAATAATACTCATGTTCTTTAGTAATTTCTTAAACATATTCATTATCTCCAATTTCATAATCATTAATTTTAACTCTAACCCTAACAAGTAGCTACCTGATTAGATTGGATTAGTTTTTTCTATGATTATTTGTTGCCATTTAATCTGAATTGTGAAAAAAAACACATAAATTAGTAATTAGTAGATTATAAATTATATATTATAATTAATAAATTATAAATAATAAAAATAAATATTAATTATAAATATTGAAATAAAAAAAATTATAAGTTATTAAATTTATAGTATATTAAATAAAATTATATAAAATGTTAAATATTAAATAATGATTAAAAATATTTAAATAATACTCCTGTGCTTTAGTAGATACTTAAACAATTTCATTATCTCCAATTCCATAATTATTAATTTTAACTCTAACCCTAACACTAATGAGAATTCTAACCCTAAACCTAGTTTTAACCTTAACCATAACTATATTTATAACCCTAACCTTAATCCCACCACTAATAAGTAATTCTAATTGTAACTCTAACCCTAATCGTAATCCTTATTCAAACCTTAAGTATAATCAAAACTCTAATTAAACTATAACCTTGATTGAACCCTAATTAGGGTTAGCGTAAGGTTAGAGTTGGGGTTGAATTAGGGTTAAGGTTCAATTATAATTAGGGTTATGGTTAAGGTTCATTAGGGTCAAATTAGGGATATTCATATAAAATTGTAATTATATATCTATATATTACTTATGAACAATTTTTCATCAAATAAATCACATTTTAATTAACATAAATTAATAAAATCTTACTTATAATTATAATGAGAATCCAATTAATGTCTTACATGTTAGGGTTAGGGCTAGGGTTCAATTAAGGTTAGGGTAGGGTTAGGATTAGGGTAAGGGTAGGATTAGGGTTAGGTTGGGGTTAGGGTTAGGGTTAGGGTTAGGGTTAGAATTAGGATTAGGGTTAGGGTTAGGGTTAGGTTTATTAATTTTGTTTAGGGTTAAGGTTAGTATTAGGGTTAGGGTTAGGGTTAGGATTAGGGTTAGGATTACAATTAGGGTTAGGATTAGGTTTAGGGTTAGGATTAGGATTAGGGCTACAGTTAGGATTTAATTAGGGTTAGGGTGAGGGTTCAAGTTAGGATTAGGATTAGGATTAGGGTTAGGGTTAGGGTTAGCGTTAGGGTTAGAATTAGGATTAGGGTTTGGGTTAGGGTTATGTTTAAAATTTTGTTTAGTGTTAGGGTTAGGGTTTAATAAGGTTAGGATTAGGATTAGGATTACAGTTAGTGTTTAATTAGGGTTAGGGTTAGGGTTAGGGTTAGCATTTGGATTGGGTTAGGGTTAGGGTTAGAATTAGGATTAGGATTAGGGTTAGGGTTAGGTTTATTAATTTTGTTTAGGGTTAAGGTTAGTATTAGGGTTAGGGTTAGGGTTAGGGTTAGGGTTAGGATTAGGGTTAGGATTACAATTAGGGTTAGGCTTAGGTTTAGGGTTAGGATTAGGATTAGGGCTACAGTTAGGATTTAATTATGGTTAGGGTTCATATTAGGATTAGGATTAGGATTAGGGTTAGGGTTAGGGTTAGGGTTAGCGTTAGGGTTAGAATTAGGATTAGGGTTTGGGTTAGGGTTATGTTTAAAATTTTGTTTAGTGTTAGGGTTAGGGTTAGGGTTTAATTAGGTTAGGATTACGATTAGGATTACGGTTAGTGTTTAATTAGGGTTAGGGTTAGGGTTAGGGTTAAGGTTAGGATTTGGGTTAGGGTAAGGGTTGGGGTTAGAATTATGGTGAGGGTTAGGGTTACGGTGAGGGTTAGGGTTAGGGTTAGAATTAGGGTGAGGGTTACAGTTAGGGTTAGGATTAGGGTGAGGGTTAGGGTTAGGGTTAGGATTACAATTAGGTTAGGGTTAGGATTAGGGTTAGGGTTAGGATTAGGGTTAGGGTTAGGGTCAGGTTTAGGGCTAGGGTTGGAATTATAGTTAGGGTTTAAAAATAAGTTTTTAAATAGTTTTTAAATTAATATATTAAAAAATATATTATCTAAATCTTTAAAAAACCAATGTAATTAAGAATTTCATTAACATGTAACTTTTTGCTAAAAATGAAAAATAATTTATATAACTTTATTATTATTATTATTCATGTATTTATTGTTATTTAGAATTAGGTTATGATTAGGATTGGGATTTAATAAGGGTTACAATTCAATTAGAGTTCTAAAATGAAGTTTGCAGTTAGGGTTAGGGTGATTATGGTTAAATAAAGGCTACAATTAGGGTTATGGTTAAATTAGGGATAATGTTAGGGCTATGGATCAATTAAGATTAGGATCCAATTAGGGTTAGGGTTCAATTAAGGTAGGGTTATACAATAAAGCTTGGGGTAAAGGTTAGGGTTAGGGTTCAATTCATAATATAGTTAAAATTAAGGTAGCTATTAGATTTAGGGTTAGTGTTACAATTAGAATTATGAGTGGAGTGATAATTATGGTCAGGATTCAAATTAGAATTAGGGTTATAGTTAGGGTTAGGGCTAGAATTAAGGTAAAGTTTAGGGTTATAATTCAATTAGGGTTAGGGTTAGAGTTGGGGATTGAATAGTGTTAGGGTTAAGCTTTAATTAGGGTTAAGATTCAATTATTGTTAGGGTTAAATTGATGTTCAATTATGGTTAAGGTTGTAATTTAAATTTTGGGATTAGGGTTAGCGTTGGGGTTACAAATCAATAAGGATTAGTGCTACAACTATAATTATAATAAGGGTTAACACTCAATTAGGATTTAATTACTATTGTTATAATTAGGGTACATTAGCATTTAATTAGGGTTAGAAATCAATTAGAATTAGGGTTAGGATTAGAGTTCAATTAGGGTTAGATTTTAATTCTAACCCTAAACAAAATTAATAAACAAAATTAGAGTTAGGTTTTAATTCTAGATTTTAAGTAAACCTAACCCTAACCCTAAACCTAACCCTAAACAAAATTAATAAAACTAACCCTAATCCTAACCCTAACGCTAACCCTAAACCTAATCCTAACCCTAACCCTATCATAATCCTAACCTAATTAAACCCTAACCCTAACCCTAACATCCTAACCCTAACCCTAACCCTAATTAAACCCTAACCCTAACCCTAACCCTAACCCAAATCCTAACACTAACTCTAACCCTAACCATAACCATAACCTAATTAAACCCTCACTCTAACCCTAATCCCAATCCTAACCCTAACCCTAACTTGAATCCTACCCCTAAACAAAATTAAAAAACCTAACCCTAATCCTTACATTAATCCTAACCATAACCCTAACCCTAACCCTAATCTTAACCCTAGCCCTAACCCTAATCCTAACCCTAACTCTAATCTTAGCCCTAACCCTAAACCTAACCCTAATCCTAACCCTAACCCTAAACCTAACCCTAATCATAATCCTAACCCTAATCGCAATCCTAACCTAATAAAACCCTAACCCTAAACAAAATTAATAAACCTAATGCTAACCCTCATCATATCCCTAACCCTAATACTAACGCTAACCCTAAACCTAATCCTAACCCTAACCTAATTAAACTCTAACCCCAATCCTAATCCTAACCCTAATCCTAACCCTAACCCTGAACAACATTAATAAACCTAACCCTAACCCTAAACCTAACACTAACCATAATCCTGACCCTAACCCTAATCCTAACCGTAACCCTCACTATATCCCTAACCCTAATACTAACGCTAAACCTAAACCTAATCCTAGCCCTAACCTAAATAAACCCTAACCCTAAACCTAATGCTAATCCTAACCCTAAACCTAATGTTAATCCTAACCCTAACCTAAATAAACCCTAACCCTAAACCTTATGCTAATCCTAACCCTAAACCTAATGCTAATCCTAACCTAATCCTAACCCTAACCTAAATAAACCCTAACCCTAACCCTACCCTCATCATATCCCTAACCCTAATACTAATGCTAAACCTAAACCTAATCCTAACCCTAACCTAAATAAACCCTAACCCTAAACCTAATGCTAATCCAAACCCTAACCCTAACCCTAACCTAATCCTAACCCTAACCCTAATCCTAACCTAATCCTAACCCTAACCTAAATAAACCCTAACCCTAACCCTAACCTAATTAAACCCTAACCCTAATCCTAATCCTAACCTTGATCCTAACCCTAACCCTAAACAAAGTTAATAAACCTAACCCTAACCCTAACCCTAATATTAACCCTAACCCTAATCCTGACCCTAACCCTAACCCTAACCCTAACCCTCATCATATCCCTAACCCTAATACTAACGCTAAACCTAAACCTAATCCTAACCCTAACCCTAAACCTAATGCTAATGCTAACCCTAACCCTTTTCCTAATCCTAACCCTAATCCTAATCCTAACCCTAACCCTAACCGTCATCCTGACCCCTAATCCTAATCCTAACCCTAACCCTAACCCTAACCCTAATCTTATCCCTTACCCTAATACTAACCCCAACCCTAAACCCTAACCCTAATCATATTAGAATATTTTAATTATTATAATAATTTTATAATAAAATATATAATAAATATAAAAAATAATTGATTTAAGATATTACATGTTGCCCCACGAATGCTACTAACATATATATATATATATATATATATATTATTTTTATAATAATATATATAAAATACGCCGAGAGATATCCTTCTCATATTCAATTTTATAATAAAAATTTGATTAAAAAATAGACGCCTCGAAAAGGATATCTCTCGGCGTATTTTATATATATTATTATTAAAATAATATATATATATATATGCTAGTTTATTATCAATTAAACTAAACTACCAAAACTTAGATGTAATAACCTATATAAAATTAATATTTGAATATTAGAGTGAATTAGCTCCGCCTGTTGTTATCAGTAAAACAATATTTTCTAAATAAATTTATCAAATATGATTAGATTCTTAGTAATATAATACGACTATGAAGTCAAGATTGAAAAAAGAAATCAATTAAACTAAACTACCAAAACTTAGATCTAATAACCTATATAAAATTAATATTTGAATATTAGAATGAATTAGCTCCGCCTGTTGTATTAGTAAAACAATATTTTCTAAAAAAAAATTAATTTGTTTTACCAAAACAAAACAAAAATTCAGCAAATGTTACTGAGAAAATTCAGGGCCTCCTCGACAAATTCTGCCACTGGTTTTTGAGAAAAATTCAAAGTTAAATATCTCTTATAAATACCATCTAATACAAGAATTTCCTGAACACTTGCTGGCTATGGTTCCAGCATTAATTTTTTTTTTAAATAAGGCAGTTACTGTTTGCAATTTGCACTGCCACTCATCTTTTAGACCTCTGAGTGTTAAGAGTTGGAAAACTTAATGAGATTTTTAAGTTATATATTTCCTGTACTTCGTACAAGAGTTCCTGAATACTTGCTGATTTTCACTTCAAAAAAATAGTTACTTTTTGCAATTTGCAGCTGCAAAAAAAATCTAACAAAATTTGTTTAGTGAGATATTTTTAAAAATCTTATGATTAAGATCAAATAATGAATATTCAAATCTGAATGAGAGGCAAATATGAAACCATGAAAAAATAAATAATTATTTTCTCTGGAATCCCTATTTTGTTTATCTCTATTTTACCAAGTTGGCTGGAATCCCTATTTTGTTTATCTTATATTGTTCATGCCTCTCCTGATAGTAACGTTTCTTATATTGTACATGTCTCCTGATAGTAATGGTTCTTCTATTGATAATGTGACTGCTCCTTCAACTGAAGGATGGTCATGACACTTAAGTTGTTACTGGTGGGACTACTCTTAAGTTTCATGCACTTCAAAAACACACAAAAGACATTGGTTCTAAAGTTTCTTATTCAAATGGTATACACAGGTGGAGTACTTGTTAAGCATGAACATGGGATTGAAACTCCCCTTGAGGTAACATTTAAATGGGCAAAACAACATGGCTATATATTAAAGTAATAGCAAGTGACAATGTGATACACCAATTACGAATTCTCCTCAAAAAGGAATCAGAGTCTTCATTGGACACCCATGATAAAAGCAATTATGAAAAAGGAAGAAATGTGTCATAATTGTGGCAAAGCAGAAAATGATAAGAGCAGGAGAGATTCTTAGAACAGAGGAGATACTTTAGCCCATATGGTTCATTCGTAAAGAGAAGCTGGGATAGGTACAATCATCATGTGAAGGAAATAGGAGGCATTCTTGGCCTCGACACAAGACATGGTGAAGCCTTCACAGGACTAAAGAAGTATGATAGATATGCATCATATTACAATCTCCATACATTTGGGTCTAGCAGCCATATTAAGATAAGGAAACAGATGGAAAAATGATGGATAAACATTTTGTTGGGTGTGAGATAGGATGAGAAAGGCATAAACGTGAACATTTGGATCTCACTGTTTACTTTTTCTTTGCAATAGTAATAGTTTGTCATGGAGATGATGTGAGGAAACATGATGGACAACTGAAAGAGATCATGTATTTGCATATGGTAGAGCTTGTCATAAGAAGTGTGCATCAGATTGGATGACCATGTTGGTAATTTTGATGTCATCTTATACTACATGATGGAGGTTGACTCACTTATGAATGTGTCTTGAAAAAAAAAACTTAAATCAGATTGAAAAAAAAACAGAGAAAATGGTAATGCATTTCAATACTACCATGCCAACAAGCAACTTGTTTGATAGGTGACTTTATATTGTACAGTCTCCTGTTCTAAGGAATTCAAAAATCTGTGATTCTAATCTGAAACATTTCAAAGTGAAGAGTTCCGGTTTGGAATCATTGGAATCAGACCATCCACAACTAAACAAACTCAAATAAAATGGTTTTAAAAGTTATCAAAATTGCTGCCTAATTTAAGTGTTTATCAACATATGCACATATTAAAGGTTTAGTCACTTCAAACCATTTTTTGTAAAATCTTTAAAAAGCATTCTCTACTCATTTGCTTCTCAGAGACTCAACTTCCCACCATCCTCGGTAGTTTCTCAAATCGGTGACCAAACTCAAGAATGGCACAAATGATAGAAAATAAAGCATAGAAAAAAGCAATCACCTACGCAATATTTAAATCCAACGACTGTTCTATATAATCTGTGCCTATGAATAAATGAATGAAAGAATGTCCCACAGACAAGAAGCTGCGAACCTAGGAAATGCCAACATAAATAATCAGAATGTAATCACAAAACCTACATTATTAGAATGGCTATAATTTTTTCAATCTGCAGTTTGAGGGCGGCGGGCATGAGTAGAACGGGCGACGCAACACCATTGGTCTCAACACTCTTAAATATCCAATTGTTTCCTTTTAAATATCCAACGCCACTCTTCCACTACCCTATTAATGCGGCGACTCCACTACCTTCCTCACGCCACTACCCTGCGACTCTTCCACTACCGTCCTCATGCGTTACGGTCAGTTACATTCCTGATGCATTTAGATTTAAACAGCCAGCAAGGACCTCAATTTCAACCTCAATAATCATTTTTATTGACACACTCTTTGTTTTCACTGTATAATGCCTCTCGGTGTAAAAACATAACGTAATATCTAGGGGTTTCTCCATGACCATGAGAGATCTATATATGAAATGAGATATATATACATAAAAATAACATCTATGTATGACATAAATAACATCTTTCTTAAGTAGATGTAGCATGCACCTTAGGAAAGTAAGGCAAAAGGGACACATAAATATCATCTATCACCTTAGGAAAGTAAGGCAAATGGACACATAAATAACATCTAAGTAACATCTAAGAGTGTTCCCTTTACAATTCATGATCATATAATACTATAATTGTATTGTACTGCTATTACAATTTCAAATAATTGTATTATAATTTTATTACATTTTACATTTTCAAACAACGTTTGCATCACACATAAATAACATCTATGTAACATCACATAAATTGTATTATAATTTTATTACATTTTACATTTTCAAACAAGCTTTATGCTTGCAACACACATAAATAACATCTATGTAACATCACATAAATTATATTATAATTTTATTACATTTTACATTTTCAAACAAGCTTTACACTTGCAACACACATAAATAACATCTAAGTAAGTAACATCACATAAAGCAACACACATTAATGCTACTACATTTCAAACAAGCTTTACGCTTGCAACACACATAAATAACATCTATGTAAGTAATATCACATAAAGTAACACACTAAATAACATCTTATGTAACAACTACGAGTGTTACCTTAGGAATACGTTGGCTCCCATCTCCATGAAAAGTGTATGTAAGTAACATGTACGAATGAAAAGCACATATTCATATGTAATCATTGAATAATGCTAGCACATTTTCAAACAAGATTATGCTTGCAGCTTGAAGGGAATTTTTAAAATATTCATAAATAAATTTAAAATGTTCAAAAATACCTTGAACAGGTACCTATGATTTTTTTGACTCTTATTTCTACTAAAAGCTCATTGTTAGCAAGAGGAAATGAGGAATTACAGTCTGGAGATATGTACCCTAGTATCCCTTATGTAGTTTGTTTATACCCCAAAGGATACAATAAGAGAAAAGAGTAAGTGTGTGGCAAGGTCCTAATAGCATCTCATGCATAACTTATTTAAGAACATCATTCATCCATAACACATATATCTATTGAATCTTTATAACTCCTAGCACACACACACACACACACACACACAAGTACTATCCCCTTTGTTAGCCTGAGGTTCCGCAAGTCCTATGTGATAGATTGTGGCAGCTTTTACTCTCTGTCATGTACCCTACTAACATCATCCCCCTTTCAAAATTATGTCTTGTCCTCAAGACATGTTGCTCAATTGTTAGTGAGAATATGTTTGTATATTACCTTTAACTCCACCATTGCAGTATCTCATTGTTTTGCTTGTTGGTGTAACAACCCCAATGTTTTATCCATTGATTTTCACCATGTTTTAACCCACATGTGAACAAATATATAGCAATAAAAAATTTCTTCTAATTTAATAATAAAGATGCACAATTGGAATAAACCCATTCCGAACTCCCATTGCATTTCAATAATAAAATATGCATATTAGAAATTAATACCATTTCAAATTCTCATTTCATTTTCATAAAGTGCATTATATAATTCCAAGTAATGATTATCTATTACATAATCCCAGGTAATGATAATTTTTTTTTAATAACAGTTTCTCGATAAGAATATATACATACATAGCTTCCATGAGCTTAATGAAACAAATATACAAATGGTTTAGATGTCCCTACCTGGGCATACATCCTTGATGTCCCCAATATTGGTGCATACATTCTAGATGTCCCCATTACTGGTGCATATATACATTCTAGTTGTCCCCAATACTAGTGCGTACATCCTCAAATCCTGGTCGCCAACTGTATAAGGGAGAGCATCACTCAGGTGCTTTTTTTCCAACCATGGACTTACTGCAGTGCCTCACACATCTACCTAACTGGTAAGATGGCCCTACCCTTTGATGAAGAGATTGGTTTGGTAACCCCATAATCCTTACCTTCTTGAGCATAGTTTTGTGTCCTACATTTCTAGAGCTACCATACATTGGCTACAACCTACATGTATGACTTCCCTATCTAGAATGCAATCATGGATCACAATGAACTGGTAGTGTAAATAGTGGCTACTTACACTACTTTGGTCAAAGAGTTCAACACCCAGTACTTTGAGTGAGAGTCATTTGTCCACCCACCCTTTAGCTTGATTTGGTATTGACCATAAACATAACACACATTCAATCTAAGGTGATAACATAAAAAAATGTTCAATAATTCCCTAAACCATGGATTACCCTAACCCCAGGAATATCCAAATCCATAACAAACTAATTATCTAAGTTACACCCTTTCCCATGAATTCCTCTAACCCTAGGTATAACCACACTAATCATTCATGTACACATACTAGTGTCTAGCTAGGTTATCCCCTTTTCCATGGATTATCCTAATCCCAGGAATAACCTAATTAACCACCTTGGGTAATCGTAACATCATAACATTAAATGACTCTATTCAAAAGTATGATCACAACATTAAGTGCATTCTTTTCAGAAATATGACCTCATCAATAAATGACCTCATTCAAAAGTACAATCTCATCAATAAATGACTTCAATCAAAAGATATAATCAACAATCAAATGATCAATCAGATCATGTAGGTTAATCCCAACCTATTTGCTTCATTTACTAATCAAGTAAACAACCCAACCTAGGGTTTCAATCAAAAGTGATGTAACGATCAAGTGATCATAATCAAATCATAAAACTTCTCAATATTCCTCATATATTCACATGTTTACAATGTTCACTACATTTGTATATAATTTGCAGGACATTAGCCTGTGTGGAGTTCATGCTTCTACACCTACAAGTCCTCTTCTCTATATGGCTTTGGGTTGTCAGAACATGAGTCCTCTTCTAGAATTTCGTGAATAGGAATAGACTCTTAATTAGTGTATAAGAGTGAATTTGCACCCCTTATGAAAATTCCCCTTTTTTCCTTTCTCCACTTTAGAAAACCAAGTTCAAAGGCTTAATTACACCTAAGCCCGTTGCTTTTATCCCACTTGGCACCTGTTTTGAGCGTTGGAAGGGGATTTTTTGTCGGGAGCGCCCGCGCAACGCGCAGACGTTCGCACAGCGCACTTACTTCCCTGGTAGATTTCTATGGTTGAACCTGCAAAGGAGTTACACTTCTCATTGGGAGTCAAGTTGTAACGCCCTCTTCGGCCGACCGACCCGAATATGGCTATTTTCTTCATCTCCTCTTCAAATTCCTTCCTCCTACATGCTTCACAACTTATTTTGCATACCTTCAAGCAATCTTCTTCACACTCTTGCACTCACTCGAAGCATTTCAAGAACTCCATTGCAGGAAAAAATTCACTCCATCACTTTGATAGAGCAAGTTGGGGACAACACCATTGCAACAAAGGCTCGTGTACTCTCATTTTCTCCCCCAAGCAGCCTTGAGTGCTCTTGGTGGAGGTGGTAATCTTCCCTTTCCTCTTCTCTATTACTTGGTTGAGTAAGCACACTTACTATTTTGTAGTGTTTTGGTGTTCTCTATTATAGTACTTTCTTTATCATACTCACTTTCTTGGTTGTCCATGGAGGTGGAAACACCTAAATGGGGGTTTGACTAAGGCAAGCCCCTACACAACCACCCAACATTTTCTTCCTCTTTGTGTGTAGGTGAATGTGTTCTCAAGGAGCTAGCTAGTGAACAAGTTTCTTTATGAGATCCTTCTTGCCACCTTAACTCTTGCATTTTTTCTTTATCACATTAGAGAGTATTTTGTTTACTTAATCACGTTATTTTGGCCCTTTAACAATAGTTAGTTGGGTCGTTAGCTTGTTTTCTTAGGTTTGACCTTGTCTTTGTAGTTGTCTAGTCGTACAAACACCAGCACACTTTAGAGACATTAGCACGCTACATTGTTGTCTAAGGACCGCGCTTTCGTCATCGGGAAGAGAGCTTCTTGAGGCGTAGTGTTGAACTTGAAAATCGGCTCGCCTAGCCCCACCCTGTATTTTGGGTCCGTAGAGTGATTGAAGGGCCTTATATTCCTCATCATTCTCATCACGCATATCCTAACACCCCGTTAAGTTGAGGTAAGTTAGGGAAACCTTCCACATCTTGGCCTTCCGTGACTTTCCCAAGGCCTTGCACATGGTAGTCCCCCTCTCTTACATTTTTGGTGAACTCGACTTGAACCAATGTCTATTCATCCGTTGGTGTTGAGACTTCTCTTGTGTACTTCATGACTATCATGTTCCAAAGTGTTGTGAAGGTTTATGAGCATCACAACCCAGTCCACAACTTCTGGGTATATTGTTAGGAGAAGTATACGAAACCTCCCGATGGAAAGGACGAAGGTCTCTACTAGTTTCTCTACAAGCCCTTTCTCTGGTCCCACCGTTGGTCTAGCTGCATAGGAGTAGTTGTCAGGGAATGAGACTGGATTCATTGATGAAACCGATCATGTTCCCACTCCCCCTGTGTCTCCTACACCATCGTCGGTAGACGAGCACAATGTCGTTCAAATTCTTGTAGAATATGTCTCCACCCTCGCTAAAGGACTGGGCAACTTAGAAAAACACTTGGAAAGAAATCCAAAGATGGCCAGAGTCGCTCGGGTTGTTAGCGAGTTAAAACATATTATGGATAAAGATTGAATAGAAATAGAGCTTCTGACTAGCATCCTTGGTCTCACCAAAGCGTGTGCTCCTTCAAACAATCCTAGCTTTGTATAAGAAGTCACTTTCAAAGAGCATGAATGACAGTCAGGATTATCGATGCCTCGCACGTCCGTTTACATGGCCGACACAATCCCCTCTATCAATATCCCTTTTGTCTCCAAACAACCCAAAACTATCAAAGTAAACAGGGTCCCCTTAGGCTTTAGCTTCACCCTCTGTCACCTCTAGTGGCGGAGGCTTTGGCGGGATGAGTAGTGGGGGCTTTGGTAGCGGTGGTGGATTCGCTAGCGGAGGTGGTGCTGGTGGAGGCGGTCCCAGTGGAGGTCATGGTGGCGGTTCCAATGGAGGCCCTATTGGTGGAGATGGATCTGGTAGTGGTTCTAGCAGAAGTCACACTGGTGGCAATTTTGGAGGTGGCTTTGGCGGTGGTTCTAGAGGAGGTTCCGCTGGCCCTCTATCTTCTAATAACCCCATTCTGAACACCCTTCTTCAGAATATGGGTAAGAGGCAGAGCCAGTTCGTGAGCCTTTCCCAAGCCTCAACCTAGCCTATCTTCCAGCCCTTCTTCCGACATAGCCCATTGTCGGTTGTGATATTAAACACTCCTTTCCCCCAAGGAATGGAGATCCCTAAATTTGAAAAGTATGGCAGTAAAGGAGATCCACAGACACACGTATTCGCCTTTAATGCCCTGTGCACGAACTTCTTCCATCACGACGTGTTGATGGCCAAACTGTTTTCCCGATCTCTCAAGGACACAACACTCAAGTGGTATTGTTCCTTGCCTGACAACTCTGTTTTCTCATTTGACCAACTTGTAAATCAATTCCAAGCAAACATCGGGCCAAAGATGAACTTTTTCGGATCTCATCCAATGTAAACAAGGAGATAACAAAAAAATCACGGATTTCATACTGCGCTACCAAGTTCTCCTTTCACAAATCTCATATCAGCTTCCTGATTCTGATGTGCAGAAGTTATTCATAGGGAACTTACAAAGGCCTTGGCAAGAGAAGTTCACCCTTATGAAATACCCTTCTTTAGTGCACTTGTGTGCAACCTTACGAGAGTACCAACAGACGATTGTTCAGTTCGGGGGATCCTCCTCGCACTCCCATACTAAGGGAAAGTCCATCGTATCAATCTATGGGAAAGGTAAGACCGTTACAAATGTAGTTGTCATTGCTAATAACAATGACCTCAAACATAACCGAAAGTTGACAAAGTTATCAGAATCTTATTCTTCTATCTTGCAGAAGCTATTGAAGGATAAGATTGTAACCTTGCCGAATCCTAAGCCTGTTAAGGAGCCTTACCCTAATTGGTATGATGGGAGCACTTATTGTCAGCACCATCAAGTTAATGGACATGATACCGAACATTGTATGTGGTTGCATCATGAGATATAGGACCGCATCGAGGATGGTACCATTCATCTAGATGGGAGTAAACAAAATGCTAACAAATCAGTGGTGAAAGCTAATAGTGAATTGTAGATATACACGGACCCATTTCTATTGCATTCTACTAACATGATTATCAATTCCAATGATTCTATTACTCAACCTGAGGCCTATGTTAACATGGTCACAGTGACTTCTATTGCTCTACCTGCACCCAGTTCGTCAAACATAACATTCACATCACAGGACTTGCCCTTAAACAATAAACCCTCGCCTCTCTACATTCTCGCTCGCATCAATGGTAACATTGTGATAGGAGTCTTGGTAGACCCCATGAGCCGTGTGAATGTTATAACAAAGGAAACATTAGTATTAAATTCATTACAAAGGGAAGAATGTGAAGAAACAAAATCTACCATCCGTACGCACGATGGTATGTGTCTCAAACCTTATGGCTCGATAACTTTGTTTGTCCTGGTTGGACCCAAGGCTATTGACATGGTTTTCAATGTTATCCAGGAGTCGGATTTGTTTAGGCTGAAGCTAGGCATACCTTGGCTAGCTTCCATGAATGGAAACGCCTTTGTTATTCACAAGTGTTTAAAATTTTCCCATGAAGGTGTCGTGCATGACACTGGATATCAACCCTTGGTGTCCCGTGGTGGATATCCATTGGATCGCTTTTGGCCCTCCCCAATTGATCTGCTTCCTCCAAGAACGGACCTACTTTACAAGAATTATGTAAAGTATAAAACTGGGGGCCAAGTACAGTCAAAACTGACCCTTCCCGTAATAAAACAATCAGTTGCCTCCTCTTCCTGAGAGGAGAAGGAGAAGCCTATACCGACTACTCTCTCTTCCCAAAAGGGAGGGGAGAAGTCCACACTGGCTCCCTCTCCTTCCCGTAAAGGTAAAGAGAAGGTCGCCTTCTCCTGGACTACCTCATCCTCTCCCCTTTCTTGGGAAGAATTGGATGAGTCAACTTGGTGGCTATTTGCTAAGTCCGATGATTCCTCCTTGGCACAGGCCCAAGTTTAGGATCTTGGATCTCCCTAATGAATACCTTGGACAGTGGTACTACTTATACAGTAGAAAGAAAGTTTCCCGAAGGGAATTTGATCCATGGCCTCCTACCGCTCCTTCACCCAAAGCAGTGAATAGGAAGAGGCCCACTGTCGAGGCTCTTGAGCTGACTCCCCCTACTACTTCTCAACCTGTTCCTCCTACTCCCATTCAGGAATCCATTCCTCCGCTAGAAATGGCTATAGTGGACATCCCCATGGTTGAGCAGGAGCCTTATGTTCCTTCGCAGCCTCCAGCCTCCAACTCAAAGAGTCGTAGAAACCACCTTGTGCATGAGCACAAGCGTTAGCAAAAGGCTCTCTTGGCTGAGTAGGCAACCTCGCAAAGGAAGAAGGGAGAAAATACCACCCCTACTTCAGGGCCTCCTGCAGCATCTTCCTCTCCCCTTCCTTCTGCTTCTCTTCAGACTAGTCCCACACTGCTTCCTGTTTCCACTGCGAGTATGAATGTAGCTAACCCCAAGGGGGTATAGATGTTAATTTCTCCTTTAGTTAAGCCGCCTTTACTGATGTTCATTATGGATATCCAGTCTTTCCCAAAACCTATGGATATGATTAATACCTCGGTTGTGTCCGTTGCAGTTCTTTCCTCCTCTTGCTTTGCACCTTTAGCCTCATCTGTGGGGAGTTTGTCTCCCCCAACGAAGGAAAAGATGGAGTGTGGTTCTTCTAGCAGCGAAGGACATAAGAGGAGTCTGCCTTCTCTGCAAGGTGGCCCCGCGTTGACTTGTTTTGTCTTGGTGATGGAACTAGTGTGGGCTTCCCCTGAGTTTTTCACCGCTCTCGAGTCATTCAGTGAGCCTAGTGGTGAATCTTAGATGCAGCCCACCCCGTCCATTGAAGTTAGACACAATTCTCTTGTAGGGTGCATTTTTAACTTCGTGGATGAAGTCTCAGCCTTGTCAGCAATCTTCACAAAGTCGTTGACCCTAGCTCCACAAGAGCTTGGTGGAGAGGACCTCGAGGGGCCTTCCTCCTTAGCCCTTATTGCAGGAGGGTTGTATGCTCCTCCTCTTAACATCCCACCACTGCAGGCTCGTCCTCCTTCCCCTTACGATGACCTAGAGTGGGAAGCAGACGACCTCTTGGTCTATCAATGTATGGTCTATCAATGTTAGGAGGAGACCTCTTCTTGATCTTTTGTGTGTGTGTGTGTTTTGTGATGTGTTCCCATGTGATCATGCTATGTGTGCTTGGATGACCCTCATCACCCTTGTTGGTGCTTGGATACAGGCATGGTTTTTGTGCC
>VDFB02380172.1:0-18261 GCA_007258455.2 Sequoia sempervirens | reverse complement strand
CATGCAAAAGTGTTTTCCTATTTTAAGTTGTGTGGTATTTAAGCATAATAATTTATGTCTGTGAGTTGAGTACCTCAATTTGTACAAAAGTCATAAATTGATAGAAAAATGTTATAAGCTAGGAGGGTTATGGAGTCATGGAAGAACAACATTCTCTGCGATTGATTTTTCTATTATTCAACAGACTAAGGAGGAATGTGAGTATTTAATCAGTCTTGCAAATCCACACATGGTGAAGTCAATTGCGATGGATAGTGCAACTGGAAAAAGCAAAGATAGCAGGTTTGCGAATGTTTCTTTCATTGTTGGTATTGTACATAAGATTTTTACGATAGATATTTGGTAATGTTGTTTCTTAGGCTTATATTTTCCCCATATGATAAATTGCAGAGTTGGTACAAGCTCATGAACATTTTTAAGACGAGTACAAGATAAAATTATAAGAGGCATTGATAAAAAATTTGCTGATTTGACCTTCATACCAATAGGCATGTAGCCATTGATTTGTTCATCCTTAATGCTCTTTTTCTAAAATTTCAATTCCAGTATCTATCATGTGTTCTTGCTATTTTGACTCAGTGTTAGAGCTATAATTTTTGTTTCTTACATTTGCACTGCTATTCAGGCACCTTCTTTTAGGGTTGAAGAAGCCAATTTCATACAAGTAGCTAATCGGTGGAAGGAACTTTTTAGAATAATCTGAAAATATGATTCATTCTCTTTTTATTTTCTTTGGTAACGCGCATGTGTTGAAAGCCCCTGTATACGGAAATATAAGGCATTCAAAGAGGACTGTGGCTAGTTTGAGTTGTTCACTATTACAAATTGGAAGAATTGTCTCTAACAAGGTTGGACGTATGCCTTTGAAGGACATTTTGGAGAACAATGGCCATTGTATATTATATGTCATCCTTATGCCTCTTGGTGAAAATGGTGATATGTCAGAGTTGTGAATATAATTGATTGGAAAAATCATAAGACTTTTGTCTCTAGAAAAAAGTGTTTATTAGTGCCTATTATTATTGTTATTATTATCATTTTTTGATTGTTAAATTTACCTACTGGGGTGTCCTTCAATTTAGAATCCACAATGTGGGGTTGGGGGGGCTATCTACACCTCCATTAAATTTTGACAGTGATGTAGGATCAACATTGTGAATCTAATAAG
Source organism: Sequoia sempervirens (assembly GCA_007258455.2). Taxonomy (NCBI): domain Eukaryota; kingdom Viridiplantae; phylum Streptophyta; class Pinopsida; order Cupressales; family Cupressaceae; genus Sequoia; species Sequoia sempervirens. The sequence continues at coordinate 17,093 of VDFB02380172.1, read as the reverse complement.
AAAAATAATACTTAATGGTAGTGAGTGAAATATATTGTGTTCCAAATTCAGGTATCCTAGTGACTGTAAATCTCCAAAATTTTATGTGAGATCACCTTCCTGAACTTTGCATTTCCCTGCTTGTAAGGTCACTAATGATTTAAGTTCTGAGAATTTATCATGAAGATTCGATATGTGCATAAGCATTTGGACAGATCCAGAAGTCACAGGTGTAAAAAATTTGACAGATTTGGAAGCTCAACCAGTTTATAGAATTTTCCAAGTCTAAGGTTTTCAAGAGTTACAATGTTACATATCTCTACTGGTAGCTTCTTTATACTTATGCAATGATACATGTCTAGAGAGAGTGAAGATTTCAACTCACCTATCAACCTAGGCAAACTTGTCAAACTACTGCAATGCCTTAAGTCCAAAAAGATTAATGATTTGAGCTCACCAATATCCCATGGCAAAGGCTTTAACTTGTTGTAGCCTTTTAGAAGTAGATATTCCAAGTTTATGAGGCTCCCAATTTGAGGAAGTTCCATTTCAATAGTTGTTCATCACTAATTCTTTCAGACATACCAGCTTTCTAATTTCAACTGGCAAATGAGATACCTTTGTGCATTCTTTCATCCACAAACTAGACAAGCATTTAAGTTCACCTATTGATGGTGGTAAAGCGGTTAGACCATGACATTTGTTGATGTCCAAATATGTTAGATATTTCAAGTTCTTTATAGATTCAGGCAAGCATTTTAACCTAAAGCATCTTAGTAAAATCATTTTTTTAAAATTTGCAGAAGGGAGATCAAAGAACTCTTGTATTTTAGTTGATGACAGAGCAAGCATTTCAAGGAGTTTGAGCTCTACAAGATAGCTGGGAAATACTTTTATACCATAATAGTAAGTCCAAGACAAGATCTTCCACGTCCAATTCCCCATCTAATATAAGATACCTGATGCTCTTGGTTTCCTAACTAAGTATCCAACTAGGATTAGCACAATAAAATTTATACTTGGTTATGTCCTCAAAGATAAACCAAGAATCATAAGAATCCAACTAGCTTTCTTTACTTGATGGCTCTTTAGCACTTGTTGCACTTCATGCAACTTCCATAGGTGGCTGCAATTGCTAGGCTCTTTGGATTTGTTTGCAATAGCCCTTCCCATGTCTCGTAGGTGATGTTGCATCATGAATTTTCCATCATCACTTATTTTGATAGGGACTTGAGTACCAAATTCATCACATTTATGTTTGGAGCCAAATCTGAAGCTTCCCAAAATTGTGATTGTCGTTTCGGTCTCTTTACCAATAAATATATAGGCTATGACGAGGAATATTTCTTTCTCATTAGAATTAAGACTTTCATAGCTAATTTTGAGCCTTCCATGGATGCTATCATACATGGCACTCTCCAGCTGCTTCAAATGCTTTAGGCCAAAAGCTTCTCTTTCGCTTACCATATAGGAAGCCCCCAATAACCTCTAGTGAAAGTGGTAAGCCATCATAGTACTTCACCACCATGAGAGAAAGATCTTCAAATGCTTTATGAGGACTTTTCTGGAGAAAAGTGTGCCAACTGAATAATTGAAGAGCTTGATCATCAGGAACCCCCTTCAAATCATAGATTTTATCATCTTTTTTACTACTCAAAACATTTTTTGTGAAAGATGGATCATACAGATTGACTTGATATCTAAATTTTTAAAAGTTATGCTAATAAACATGGGGCTAGATCTGGCATAATGAGCTTCGTTTACATTCCTGTTCTGTCCTTATTCTAAAGCTCTGTAGCATGCAATTTTAATTAAAAATCCATTCTCTGCTTTGCATGTTATCTAGCAGCTTGAGATGTCTCTTATTGCTTGCATTGTGGTAATAGCCAGGTGCTTGTTTGCAGAAAAAGGGAGAAATTGGATTTCTTTATTTTTCCTATAGAGATGAGCTACTTACTACAAACTCTCACAAGGAAATAGGAAGTTTACAAGCTCATGAGGGATACGTTGGACAAAGTTTTGGTTCTTCATTTTGGAAGGGCCACAGATACTGTCTGCATGCAGCTTGATGAAAATTGCAATCTTTCTTCTCTTTTTCTTTTATTATTTTCAATATACAAGTTCTCTGTTCTTACAGCTTGCTAAATCTGCACGTGAAGTGTCAAAATTTGCATCAATAGATTTAGTGCATGTGGATGCCAAGGAAATCCATGTTTACATCAAGTAGATAGACATTGCTTTGATACCTGCTACGATCTTCTTTAATGCACACCACATGAAGATGGATTCCTGGTATTGCATTCTTCCTCATTGAAATCAATATTGTCGGAGTTGTATTTTTTGTCTCTGTTAGTAAAAATTATAATAAAATATGCTGCACATATGTTGGTGGTAATCAGTTTTGTAATTTGGATTGAAAAAGATATTTATCATCGTAAATTCCACCGTAAATATATTACTTTAGAATTCAACAATGGGTAAATCTCATTATAAAATTCAGCTACGACTTGGTTACTGAATTCATTGCCAGAATTTAGAAATTTTGTTTTTATTTCATAAAATTTGATATCCTTCCTTCAATAGGACTCCAGACCATACTAAATGGATCGGTGCATTCCATCAAAAACAAGATTTTATTGATGTTGTGGACGTATGAAACAGAAAAATGTGGACATTTTAATGATGTTTGATAGGATTTTTCTTCACAAATATTTTTCCTCTTTGAACATGCCAATTATTTGAATCCCCAAATCAAAATCCTTCAAAAAATAAAAATAAAAATGCATTCCCATGGAATCCCCAAATCAAATCCTTCTAACCCAATTTATGAATTTGACCACAAAGCTTGAGAATCAATGATTTAACTAGACATAGACGTGGTTGGCGAGAAAGCAAAGCATCACATGATATGTAGTACCTCCATTTATGCTTTCTATGTTTCCGTTACATGTTTTCCCACTGCTAGACTTATGGTACTTTGTTTGGATATTTTGATCACTGGTTTTGAGCGACAAGGACTCTATGACATGATGATATATTGTATGGAGAGGATTATGATGATTTGACATCTCATTACCCTGACGTGACGTGTATTGGTGTGGAGAACAGAATTACATCACTCGCTTGCGAGTGCCCTATGATGTCCATAATTTTCTCTACATGGTGTGCCTGTACAATGGATTATATATATATATATATATTTTCTTGGATGCAGGATTGCAAGTACATGACACCGACTCCACCTGGTTACTCAGGTCTGAGCATGTCAAGATTCAATGAAAATGTTGATTGGGAGGTAGTAGCATGGTTCATCCTAGCCTAGTCTATAACCCGGTCATAGTACATCATCTGTTTAGTTCAGAGTCATAGATTGTCTTGTCTTTTTCTTTTTGGATTAATTGCTTGAAAGGTAAATTTGTCAATTTTAATGATAGTTTAATATTCTTTAATATATTGTTATTGCAATTAATTTTTAATTGTTGGAAAAATAAGATTTACTTTTATTTAATTAATTAATTAGTTTGTTTGGTTAAATGATTTGATCATTAAGATTAAATTTATTTAATTAAATAAATAAATTAATTAAATTAAAATTGTTTTAAATTGTGTGTGTATAGATTTATTGAAATTTAAATATTATTTGGAAATGGCATATTTTATTATTAAATATATTTGCAATTTAAAATTGTTAATTTTAAATAAATTAATTAATTCATGCAAATCTTGAAAGGCAAGATTGTCGAGAAGTTGTTGAGAAGATATTTTGTACTTCTCGACAAGTGTGCTAGTGCATTTATGATTTTTGGTTGAGGAATTTGTTCACGGATATTATTGTGGATCTGGGAAAACACAGGGGCTATTCTATTCTTCACGGGAAAATAATTGAGCTCTGTAAAAAAAATTACTGTGTATGGTTATTTGATATTGTTGCAAATTTGTGGAAGATCTCTGTTTTAGAATTTGGGTATTGTTTCTCGGGAAAGGATTGTGGAAGCTACAGGCAAAGTTCTTCACCAGTCAGTTTTCTGAAGCAAAGGAAAACAGGTAATCTTCTTGTGAATTTATTTTGTTTGTTTTGGAAGGGAAAGTTTGTGAAAAGAAATTAAGTGTAATTTAAATCCCTGTGTTTCACGCAAAGAAATTATTTGTTGTATTTTGTCTTGTGAAGTTTTCATAAGAAAAGAAGAAAACTTCTTTAGTATATTCTCTATAGAAAGTATTTAAATTTTGTGAAGGGAAATATTCGTTGAAAAAGGAAATTGAATCCTTAGGGAATTATTTAGGATTTGAATGAAAATACTGTGTGTGTTTATTTGAAAACCCCGATTAAAATTCTACAGTTTCCCCGATTTCCCTACTGTAACCCTGAAGAATTTTTTGTATATTTTATTGTGAAATCCTGTGAAATATATATATATATATGTACATATATTTTATACATATATGTTTCATATATAAATTGGATTGTCAAACATTTATTTTATTCCCTGTTCGTCGCCGTACAGGCGTATTAGGAAATATAATTTAAAAAAAATCCACAGTTTTTCGGATTGCCGTACGGGCGAATTTTAATTTAAAAAAAAAATTTAAAACAGTGTAATGGGGGAGGGCTGAAACCCTCCCCATTCCATATTAAGGTGGGCGCAGCCACCATGGCTGATGGGCGCAGCCCTGGTAAGGGCCGCGCCCTCTCCCCACAGGGAGCCGTAGCTGGGCTGCGGGATTTTTAATATGTTTTAATTTATTTAAAAGTTTTAAACGCCTTTTAATGCGTTATATATGTAATGCAATTTTTCTTTCATTGTTTTATATAAATGTATTATATTTATATGTATATGTATGTTTGTATATATATATATCTGTGTGTGAAAATGAATATATTTTTGTGGGAATTAATATATAATAATTTATTATTTATATTTATATATAAACATATATTTATATATGTTTGTATATAAATATTGGTAAGATTTGTAATCAATTAATTTTTTTTTAGAAAAATAAATTTTGGTTTTTTTTTTAGAAATTATATTGCATGTGAATTTAAGGATTGAGAAAATATAGAATTTATTTTAATGCGAATTTGAGAAAATCAGGAAATAATTAAATAAAACAATTTCTTAATTGTTTTAGGAAAGATTTGTTTTAACTAAGTTGATTTAATTATTGCTATCTTTGACTGAAACGAATGGATTTAGTAAATCCAAATGATAGTTTATTATTGAGCTTTAATTCGTTTAAAATAGTATTTTCTCTTTCAATGGTCAATTTGGGGATGTCTTAAATATACAAGTCTTCCAGACAAGTTGGTAGTGTGGGGGAATATGATTGTTTAATTAAATGCTTGTGTTGATTAAGGTTGAGTACATGGTTTTGTATGGTGTTAAGCACTAGAGTTTGTGAACATAGACTTGATGTTCGTTATGAAAAGTGTAGTGGTTTTATGTTGTATTTTTGTACACACCTTGTCTACCTTAGTCAATAAAACTTAGATTCCTTTGTTATGTTTAGGGGAGTGGCTTTTTGTAAGGGCTGACACACAAAGTGGTGTCAGGGTAACTTACAAAGAGTTAGTAAGTCAGTGATAACTAAATGACACAATAGTTAGAATAAAATCCTTAACAAGATGTTTATGCCTCACTTATGGACTCTTGAGCTAGTTCAGTCTTGAGTATAAGATGAGAAGGCCTGGAATGGCAAATCAATGTCTTGTTTCTTCAAAAGACATTTGATTCCGCAATGATTTGCAATGGGGCCAGGTTTCGTAAGAGGTTACCAGGGTAACCCATGTTGGGGGACGGAACCTAGGAAGAAACACCAAGGTAACCTTTGCAACGTTGTGATGACACTCCACCTAAAATAACAGTTAACCTTGTGTTTGTAGTACATTCAATTGTCTTAAATCTGGAAGCAATGTAACCATCAGTTAGTTATGTACTTGTGTCTAGGTTTAGAAGATTATGTCTAGGTAACCATATTACTATCTCCTAGCATGGGGGGTGGACCTATGGGTACCACATGGTTGGGTGGAATGTGCACCTTACTCCGTTGGGTCCCCAATTTTATGATCATGGCATCGAGAGCTTCATGGATGGAGAGCTCGCACTTGGATACAAATGTACTTTCTTTATTGCATTATTGTAAAACTTGTATTATAAAACATCCCTCAATTGTTATGAGGTGAACATTGTAAAATGTAATTATTATTGAACTACCTCATCAGATGGATGAGTATTGTATATCTTATCAAATGCAATGTAAGAAAAATTTCCATTGTCGTGTAGTTGTGGAAAAAATATGCACTTCTACATATTTGAAGTGGTTTGGTGTGTAGTTTAGAGACAATTCTCTAAATTGCATGGGAATTTATTTTATAAGTGCAAAGGGGGAAAGTTCTCTGCCTTTGCATGAGGGTAATTATTCTGGTGTAGTTCGGAGAAAATTCTTCAAATTGTGCATTTAGGATAGGTCAAAACATCAAGTGCAAATCTAAGAATTTTCTCTGATTTGCATATGTAATGGGTAAATTAACTTGATGTAGGTTGGGGAAAATTCTTTGGCCTACATATGTGTCTGCAAAGGGTATGCACTTTGTGGAAAATTCTTTGAAGTGGGTAAGTGCAAAAATATGGGGGGCCTAAAAGGGGGTCTTAAGTGGCCACTTTTTTTTCCTAGAAAATAAGGAAATATTGTCCTTGGATGTGAAATTGAGGATAGTTACACTCAAAAAAATTAGATGCAACAAAAACAATGATCTTAGTGCTCTAAGTCTACTTTCTAAACTACTATTTTTTTTTTCGAAAAATGGTAGAGATTAAGGGGTTCAAAAGAGGGAGCCGTAGAAATTGGTGTTGTTTTTGTCAAAAAAACATAACATAATGACTTTTGTGGCTCCCTCAAAAGGTTAAATTTTTTTTGGTATTTTAAAAATTGCTTTAGTGAGAAATTAGCTAATACGATGTAGTTTATGCCTAATTTTTCTGATAATTTTTTAATGAATATTTTATTTTTAACTACTTTTCTAAGTGGACACTTCCTAAAAAACATAATTTTGGTCGTGCTACCCCTATAAATTTTGAAAACTAATTGAAAATATTTTTTTTTAATGTGTAGAATGGAGTGTAATTTATTTAAAATTTCAATGAATGGTTATTTTATAAAGAAAAAATACCAAACACTGGTTTTTTCCAAAAACATGACAGACAAACGAAATAAATTAAAGACCAAAGGCTTAACATTATCAAAATATAAAAAAATTACATCTTTAGGTAGCTAAGAGAGAGCCTAACATTACCCAAGTGTTCGATTTGTTTGACCTTGAAACACGTGCAAACCTGTTGCTTATCATGAATGTGATTACGTGAAATATTGTAGAATTTGCAAAAACACATCTTTGGACATCTGGAAGGAACTCCAAGCCTTTGGGTTGGTATTCCAAAGAAAATACCAAGCCTAAGGCTTAGGGATTCCCAAACCAAGAAATAATGTGAGTGTGTTATAACACGCTCACATTATTTCATAGTTTTGACATATTAAATATTTTCATTTTTGCCCAAGAGTTGTCTAAGCAAGACATAACGTGAGCATGTTATAATGTGCTCACGTTATGTCTTGCTTTGTGTTAAATTCTAGTCTATTAAATGTATGTATATATTTGTATGTTTGTGTGTATGTATGCACATGCCTATATATATGTATGTATCTGTATAAGTATATGTATGTATCAGTGTGTGTATGTATGTATGTATGTATGTATGCAAGATTGCATGTACATAAGTATGTATGCTTGTATGTATGTATGTATGCATGTATGTATGTATGTATTTCTACTTATATGTATGTATGTATGTATGTATGTATGTCTTTAGAGGGAGGGAGAATTTTAAGAGAGAGAGAGAGAGGGGTAATGAGAGAGAGTTGAGAGAGGGAGAGGGGGTGGAAGGGAGAGACCTAAGAGAGAGGGGGTGGGAGAGAGAGAATTGAGAAAGAGGGAGGGAGAGAGATAGGGGGAGAGAGAGAGGGAAAGAAAGAGATGGTAGGGGAAGGAGGAATGGAGGGGGGAGAGAAAGGGAGAGGGGGGAGAGGACGGAGTGGATGGACAAGGAGTGTGGGGGAGCAATGGAGAGAGAGAATGGGTGGAACTGAAGATAGGGAGATGGACAAGAGAGTGGAGAGAGGCAACGAGGAAAGAGGGAGAGAGGGAAGATAGATACAATTCTAGAGAGGCAGAGAGGAGGGAGAGAGAGGTGGATAGATAGAGAGAGAGAGGGATAGGGGTTGATGGTATAAGGTTGGAGTGGACTTAGTGGCTGGGAAAGCAGGAAGGGACAATGGAGGGATCCAATGTGGTAGAGGTTGAGAATTGGAGGTTCAGGTTTTATGGTAGGGCGGGAAATAGGGAAATGAATGGTGGAGTGGAATAAGGTGGGGGGGGACCGGAATGGAGATTCTGAAGGAGACGGCACAGTGGAAAGACTAAAAGGGGGTTCACCACAAATCTAGGGCTTGGAAAGATAAGTAACATGCAAAGCCTAATGACAAAACCTAATGATGTGCAAAACCTAAGTAAATGACCTAGAAGTGAATGCAAAATAGAATAGTAAACTAGAAAAGTACAAAGGTGCACCTAGAAACCTATAGAAGCTTGAAACAAGGTCTAAAATGCTGAAAATGTTGAATTTAATGCACACTGGGACTCACACCACGCTGGGTGATTTGGTCCTAGATTAGGGTTTCTGAGTAGGAACAAAAATATGTTAGTGACAAGTCTAGAACTCCTGAAATGTAGAAAATTCACTATACTGGGACTCATACGCCAGAAGTGGCGTATCAATCCTGCTTATATTTTTTGGAGGGTCAAGATTTTAATATACTCTTCTATCTTTGCTCTTCCTTCTCAACCTTTTTTCTAGATTTGAACTGCTAAATTCTACTCTGTAGGTTTCTTTTAGTGATCTTGTAAACAAGGTGATAACTTTGACAACTTTGCAACCTTGAAAACTCCTTCTAATATTGCTCTTCAATGTATCTTCAACCTAGATATGTAAATCACACACTAAAGAGAGGGAAAAAATGTTGTTTTGTTAGTGGATAGGGGTTTTCCTTGGTCAAACCCCATTTTGGTAATTGTAAGAGAGGGGGACCACCACATGCAAGGCCCTAGGTCATGGAGGGCCAAGATGCAGAAGGCTGCTCTAACTTACCTTAGCTTAATGAGGTGTTAGGATATGCGGGATGAAAATGGTGAGGACTATGAGGTCCCTCAACCACTCTATAGACCCAAAATGCAAGATGGCGCTAGGTGAGCCAGTTTTTAGGTTCAACACTACACCTCAGGAAGCTCTCTACCTGAGGAAAAAAGCGTTATCCTTGGACGACAGTGAGCCGCATTGGCGTCTCTAAAGTGTGTTGGTGTCTGTACATCCAAACAACAACAAAGGCAATGTAAAACCTAAGAAAACAAGCTAACAACCCAGCTAATTACCACTAAAGAGCCAAAATAATCTGATCAAGTAAACTAAATACTCTCTAATGTGATAAAGTAAAACTGTAAGAGTAAAGGTAGCAAGAAGGATCTCACAAAGAAACTCATTCGTCAGGTAGCTCCTTTAAAGCACATTCACCTACACACAAAGAAGAGAGAAAATGTTGGGTGGTTGTATAGGGGCCTGCCTCAGTTAGACCCCCGTTTAGGTGTTTCCACCTCCATGAACAACTGGGAAAGTGAGATAAAGAAAGAACTATAATAAAGAGCACCAAAAACACTACAAAACAGTAAGTGTGCTAACTCAACCAAGTGATAGAGGAGAGGAGAGGGAAACTTACCACCTCCACCAAGAGCACTCAAGGCTACTTGGGGGAGAAAATGAGAGTACTTGAGCCTCTACTGCAATGGTGTGGTCCCAAAATTTCTCTACTGAAGTGGTGGAGTGAAGTTATTGCTTCAATCAAGTGCTTGAAATGCTACTTGAAAGCTTGGGAGTGAGTGCAAGAGTATGGAAGTGAGCTTGTGAATGAAGTGAAGAAGTTAGAATGCATGTAGAAGGAGAGAATTTTAAGAGGAGATGAAGAAAATGACCATATTCAGGTTGGATGGCCGAAGAGGGCATTACAACTTGACTCGCAATGAGAAGTGTAATGCCTCTGCAGGTCAAGTTGTAGGAATTTTCCAGGGATGTAAGCGCACCACAAAGACGTCTACGTGTTGCGTGGGCGTCCCTGATAGAAATGCCTCCATGGATGCTCAAAATAGGTGCCAAGTGGGATGAAATCAGTAGGGTTAGTTGTAACTAAGCCTCTAAACTTGGTTTTCTAATGTGCATAAAGGATAAAAGGGGATTTGCACATGGGGTGCAAATTTACTCCTATACATTTTTCCCCCACTTTAGCGAGCATAACTACTAATGAGTGCTCGATAAAGTAGATCAAGGAAGAGTAATGTTAGAAATGTATACTTGAACCGTCAAGGAAGCAGACCATGATCTAGAAAACTTGAAGGTATAGGGGAAACGAAGGACTCCATACCTTCTCATAACTATGGAGTTGAAGAAAGAAAATGTCTTACAGGCCCATGCACCTGCAAGGACGCAACCCCCAAGATATATCGCATGAAGGAAGCCCCATGAAGTAAGCGCCTTATAGGCTTGAAAAATTGCAAGGAAGGTGTCCCCCAAAAAATCTAGCATGGGATTCACTCAAAAATGTAGAAGGGGATTCGCTACTCATGAGTTCTCTTCATTCAAAGAGTCTCATGGGGAAAACTGCCCTAAACTACCTCAAGGAACAACGATGAGAGTTCTAGAATCTGAAAGAACAAGTCACAGAGATTTTCTGGACAAACTAACAAGCTCTTGGCCAAAGGACAATAGTGCGGGATACAGATGACAATGCAATGTGTTGGCATCCCAAAGATGCGCTGGTGCCTTGTACAGACCAAAAACCGAAAATGTCACATAAAATATTTAAATGGCCACTAGCAAACAGATTACTAAGAATTGATAGAATGTGATAAGGTAGTAGAAAGTGATAGAAATGAAATAAAGTAAAGTATAAATGATAAAGAAAAGGAGAAGAAAGGAAAGAAGATGCTCATAACTATTCAAGTGACGAAGCCTCCAGTGCATGAATGTCTTCAATGCCTACATGTGTGATATCTGGAGCATGATATTTGGAGAGAATGTTGGGGTTGTATAGGGGTTTGCCTCAGTCAAACCCCCATTTTGGTGTTCCCACTTCCACAAAATACCAAGAAGATAGAGAGAGAGATGAACCAAAAGTGTGTGGTGAAAGCAAAACCCACTCAAGAGTAGAAGCCACACCACCAAGTATGAGTGATAAAATAAAACCTCGCTCGAGGAGGAGAACCTGTATCACAAAAGAGGTGATAAAAGAAATCCCTGCTCGAGGAGGAGAATCTGTATCACAAAGAAAGTATGCAAATGAAAGGAGATGTGTAATCCCAAGATGCTCACAAGCATAAGATGTGGGAGGTGAAGCTGCAAGAATGAAGCTAAGAGAACTTGAAAGAGCTTGAAGCTGCTATGGCAAGCTATATGGAGTTGTGTAAGCAAGAGGTGGAGAGTGGAGAGCCAGAGAAGAGATAAAAGCAGAAGAGTGGATCTAGAAGGAGTTAGAAGATGCAAATGGAGTGAAAATACTACTTTTAAGGAGGGAAAACAAGCTTCTCCAACCATTACAAGGCATTCCTGGCTATTACCACCGAAAAAAGGTGAAGACAATTGGAAAGCATGCTCGTGGCGTGCTAGTGTCTAGACACGTCATGCTACAAAATGATGAGAATAGGAAAAGCCCAAAGTTTGATGTAAAGCTAATGTGCAAAGGGTAGCTGCTGAAAAGGGGTTTTCGAGCATCCTGAGAGGAAAAAGGTTGATGCAGGGGCTAAAATGAGCCGACAAAAATGTTAAGGGAGTGGACACTAAAGTGGATGTAAAGATGTATGTGAAATTGTGAGGGGTGTAATTTTACAATTACATAGTTTTCCCACACTTTAGCAGGCATATGAATCTACTCTAATATGCACGCTAAAGGAAATCTACAAAACATAAATAACATCATATGCCAAAAGGATACTATAGAGGAAGAAAATAACTCTTTGAACCACAAAAGTATGCCCCTAGGCTGAAGACTTGAGGGTAAAAGCACAAAGCTGTGTCACACTTTATAAAGGAAACGGCCAACGCTGATCCAATTTTTAAACTTGAATCACTAAAAAGTGGCATATATGTTTTGAATTTTGAAATGATGTAAACTAGTAAAATATGTATATTCTTTTAGTATATATTTTATGTTTGCATTTTTTTAAATATAAAAAAATTATTTTAAACTACTCTTAACAAATTAAAACTATAATTAGTTGTTGATAAAATGCTGAAAAATGAAGTTGCATGGGATCACCAAACTTTTTATAGTGTAAATTTTTCTTTTTCTTTCCCAATTTCTTTTTGTGTATTTATAAATTGAAATTTTAGTGCATGATATATTTTTTTCCACTTGATAACATATATTTTTAAATAAATATTAAAATGTGTGTGAATAAAAAAATAACTATTTTCCTCGAACGTCAACTTTCATATTAAATATTTATCTAAAATGGAAACAAAACTATACCATCTTAAAATAGATTCTTTTATCTAGTGCATCATACTTTTCTCAATTTTTTTAATAAGTTTTAGTATTTTTCCTTGGCATAGTAATCAACCTTATATTTTGTGCTGAAAACTTACTTTTAGTAAAATAAAATATAAAAATATAAAAAATAATTAAAGCGACAAACAAATATTTTTGAAAAACTCCAGACTTATGATCACAGCGCGGTATTTTATATATTTTAAAAATGCCACATTAGCAAGAGTTATCGCAAAACTCTCAAAAGATTTTCAAATAATTTAATTTTTTTGGTAAATTGGACTCAAAGTGATGCTCCATACATTTTTAGCCAACAATTTTAGTTGGAAAAGTTGTGGAAGCATCTAACTTAGCTAGAATGAATCTTACTAGATCATATGTTTGACCAAAATTGATTTTTAGTTAGAAATACTTAAATTCAGTTGTGCTGATAAGTTGGCTGAAAGTGTGACATAGCTTTATGCTTTTACCCTTGAAAAAGTAATGCATTAGAAAAGAATAACCTGCACTAGACAACAATGTTAGAACATAAAAGGATAAATAATTTCAAGTCAGGAAAGTGAAAGAGACCTCAATGTAGAAGATTGTCTTAGGACTATGCGTCATCCCCAAATTAACACATAGAAGAATCCTAAAATGGAGAGAGGAAGAGCATATACTCAAGATGAAGAAGATGCATATATTTGATTTGATATATACAAGAGAGGAGAGAAGAGAGAATTTAAGAATATAAGCGCTTCACAGGCCCATAGACCTGCAAGGAAGGTGTCCTCCAAGATCTCTCACATGAAGGATACCTAGAAAAACACCTTATAGACCTATAGATTTGCAAGGAAGCATCCCCCAAGATCTCTCACATGAAGGATGCTAGGAAAGCACCCTATAGAGCTGTAGACCTGTAGGCAAGGTATTCTCCAAGATCTCTCACATCAAGAATACCCAAGGAAACACCCTACAGACCTGTAGACCTATAGGGAAGGTAACCCCCAAGATCTCTCACAAGGAGGAAACCTAAGAAAGCACCTATAGACCCATAGACCTATAGGGGAGCCACCCCCAAGATCTCTCGCATGGAGGAAGATCAAAAGAAGCACCCTATAGGCTCTCAAACTTGCAGGGAAGGTGACCCCCAAGATCTCTCACATGGAGGAAACCCAAGAAAGTGCCCTATAGACCCACAGACCTATAGGGGAAGCACTTGAAAGATCTCTCACATGGAGGAAGCTCAAAGGAAGTGCCCTACAGGCTCTTAGACCTACAGGGAGGTATCCCCCAAGATCTATCAAATGGAGGAAACCAAGGGAAGCAGACTCCACAGAGTTAGGAAGCAGTCATGTAGGAAAGTAAGTGGATAGTCACATAGACCGTCGATAGATTGGGAAACTTTTAAAGGGGTCCCTTGGGAACCCTTCAAAAGAAGAGGGGTCCACTCAAGGGACATGTTGTTTGAAAGTGTGAGGTCTAGTCAGGCTACCCCCAAGCTAGACACAAATGATTCATTCTAAAGAAAAGCTTCCAAAGAGGTCCCTTGGGAACCCTTCAAAAGGAGAGGGGGTCCACTCAAGGGACGATTCATTTGAAAGACATAGAGAAGAGAGGGGGTCCTTAAGAAGGACACACATCTCCAAAGTGAGTTATCACTACTGCCAACATACAAGGGAGGAGAACCATGCAAGATTTCTAGAACATATAGGATAGAGGTAGATCTCAATATCACTTGTCATGTGAAGGAAAGGTAGGTGCATCAGACAAAAAAATGAGTGATGGCACCTAAATCACAAAGTTGTTGTATTTTATCCTTTAAGGCCTTACATTCACTAGTGGAATGGCTAGGCACTCGATGGTATGCATAGAAAGAATGTTTTGCTTTATCATGCTTATGGAATTTCTTGTGTAGGAGAAGGAAGAGTAATCAAGCAGGCTTTGAGAAGCCTCAACAAGATACACTCTTGGTTGGATAAGGAATGAGGAGCAAGAATCAAACCTTTCTCTTGTGGAGAAAAGTTTGACTACTCACAAGAAGATACGAAGATCGAAGACAAAGGAGGAGGATCTCCATAGAGAGCATTATTTCAACAACGGGGATCATACTTCTTTATGAGATCACCATTAACCTTTTTAATAGAAGTGTGATCATCTTTCCTAGCAAGGGGAGAATCAACACTAAGAACGTTACAATCATTGCTCACCTTACCCCACGATACAAAAGAATAGTCATCTTCTATAGTGGGTGTGGATGATGTTATCAGGAGGTCTAAGTGAGTCGGTGTGACTTTACATTCTCCATTGAAGGATTCTGTAAAGTATAGAGAACCCCAATCATCACCAAGACATGCATTGCTTTGAGAAGTAGAAAGAATAGACTCAAGATTTCTTTCTTGAGAAGGATCTTCCTTAGGGACATCTATCTCAAGAGTATCCTTTGTAGTAGATACTATTGGAGTAAACATCGACACATTGGAAGATACTAAAGGAATAAGAGTAGGCAAAACTGAATTTTGACCAGCAATTGCCATCTCACATAAGTGAATAGCCTCAAATCTGGCCTTGACTATCACTACTTTATTATTGCAAGCAAACTTGATAGAATTATGCAAGGTAGACAGGACTACGCCCATAGCATGAATCCACAATCTACCAAGAAGAAGGTTATATGGTAATTTTTCTGACTAAACATATACAAGGGTAGGTACAGTAATGGGTCCCAACCTTAAAGGAAAGACTATCGTGCCTAGGGCTTGTCGACCGACATTATTGAACCCACAAATGACAACAAAAGAAGCATTAAGAGAAGATGAGTCAATATTAATTTTAGGAAATAGATCAATGCTACATACATTGAGCATCAAACCAATGTCAACAAGAGTACATATAATGTCAATGTTATTAATTTTGACTATAATCATTAGAGGATCAGCTTGCTTTTGTACTTCCAAAGACGGGAGCTCTTGTGGATAGAACGTAATATTCGACGAATCCACATGAATATACGCCATCAACGCATCAACATCTGTCACCTAGCAGAAGAAGGAAAGAGGATCTTTCGCAAGGCTTCTTGAAGTATTCCTTGATAAAATGGAGTAGACTAAAGCAAGTCCCACAATGAGATCTTAGTTGGAGTAACCCATAGTTTCTTGACAAGATCGTAATCACTAGGTGCTTTAGTCATAGGTTTAGGTGCTTGAAGAAGTCTTGGTTGTTTATTCTTTCTATTCTCATAAGTATGGGCTACTACTCTATAAGAGGGAGCCTTAGAAAGATCAGGAGAACCGCCACCAAATGGAACACCATCAATAGAATAAATCCTTTTAGAAGGACTAGTTGGAGTCACGTAAATAACTGGTCTCTTAGACCTTTGAGGGGTAGTAGAGACATAGATTACATTTACTGAATTATCACAACTAGTGGAATAATTATTTGAATACATATTCTCAACATCGATCCAAATAGGATCAAATGTGGAATAATTATTTGAAGAAACATTCTCAACATCAATCCAGGGAGAATTAGATGTGGAAGGAGGTTCATCATTTGCTAATGCATCATCTCTATAAGAGAATGCATTGGAATGGAAGAGAGATTCATCATTCACACATGCAACATATCTAGAAGAGAGTGCATTTAAATGAAGGGTTGATACATCATTCACAAATGTATCATCTCTAGAAGAGAGTGCATTATAATGAAGAGAAGGTAGAGTAACATTAAGAAAGGTATCAATGATTTCATCTTCTTGCAACAAAATATCCTCTGAAGTAAGAGGACTTTGGTGAGAAGGATCAAAGACACCAAGTGACATGGGTAAGACCAAGTCACCATCAAATGCATGAAATGGAATATCATTAAAATTTTGAACAAAATTAGATACTAAATTAACAAAAGAAGATATTAAATTCATTACAATTTTTTTGCTATTTTCTATGTTCTAGTAATTCACGTTTTCAGAGGTCTTTGGACTAGAATTTTAGGTTGGAACTTGTGTCAATCCCTAAAAATTGACTACCGAAGGAACTTATATTTTAGGGACTGAACAAGTTGTGTAGGAGACCTTTCCAATGGTGCAAACGATTTTGAATTCTGAAGATTGAGTCAAAATTTATGACCCCGCCAAGTAGGGGTAAATAAATTCCTAGTTTTTTAGAATATTTTCTCTTCACATCAGGTTCACCAAAATTTAGAAGAGGGTCGGATATGCTACTCATGAGTTCTCTTCATTTAGAGAGCCTCACAAGGTGAATTACCCTAAACTACCTCAAGGAACAATGGTGAGAGTACTAGAATCTGAAAGAGTAGGTCAGAGAGATTTTCTAGATAAATTGACAAGCTCTCAGCCAAAGGACAACAACGTGACGTGCTGGTATCCTAGAGGCGTGTTAGTGTCTCGTACAGACCAGAAAATGAGAATGTCACAGAAAATACTTAAATGGATACTAGAAAATAGATTACTAAGAACTGAAAGAATGCGATAA
>VDFB02380171.1:0-20588 GCA_007258455.2 Sequoia sempervirens | reverse complement strand
TGCACTTCCTTCTGTATTATGGGTTCCAACAAAGCATTGATGGGCCTTTGCCTCTGTCTGAAAGGCTTTACTCCTAGATTGAGAGGAATAGTATGGGTTATGATTGATGTATCATAAGTCTTTAAGTCTTCATAACTCCAGGCTATCACATCTGGATATCTATGTAGTGCATTGATGATTCCTCGCCTTTCCTCAGGAGTGCATACTTTACCAATAAAGACATTTTTGACATCCTCTTGAGATCCCATATTATATTTGTCACACTGTCCACTAATAGACTCTTTCCTGGTATCCTGTTCCTGATCTCTGATCTTGTCCAGATCAAAGATCCTCTCTAGTTGCACCATTCCCCTAGGAATTGTGTTGGTCTTTAGATTAATTACCCCTTCCAAGTCCATCTCAGCTTCTTGAAGTTGAGTTTCGTCAATGATTTGAGAAGCAAAGACATCAGTACTAGTAATAAAATCTAAGATATGCTTGTCATATTCAAATACCTGGAAGTTGGTGATATTATCAGGTACTGAGGGTACTAGGGTCATCTCCACATTAAACTTCTTTAGTCCCGAAAGAGACAGAGGCTGCAAGGTACTTGCCGCCTGAGCAAGAGAATTAGTTGTCTGGTTCTTATTTCATGGAATCAACTGAATGTTGAAGGCATCAAATCCTTCAATGAGGTCCCACACTCTGTGTCTATAGTTGGTCATTCTCCTGTCATGACAAGAGTATTGTCTCCTAGCTTGCTTGACTATTAACTCAAAATCTCTAAAAACTTGCAAGATTTTAACATTTTTCTTCAATTCCATTAATAGTCCATGCACCAAGGCTTCATATTCTGCTACATTATTCGTACAGTGGAATTGAAGTCTATGAGCAGCGAAAAATGTCTTACCCCTTGGGCTAATTAGCTTGAAATTTGCCCCAACTCCATTTTTTGATTTGGACCCATCGAATCTTAAAGTACAACAAATAGCAGCTGTAGAGTTCCCTTCCTTTTCACTTGCACTGTTACTACTAGATGGCTCTTCAGAAGGCACTAATCTTTTCCCTTTGGGATGTTTTTTGACATTTTAGATATCAATTTTGGCTGCAGGAGTGGGGTTGATATGTTTCTATATTTGTTCCACTGCAACCTGGCATAAGCAACAGTCCAATTCTGAATGAGAGGCATTATGTACCCTGCACCGATTGGGAAAAAGTAGTTCTCCAAAGTTTATTCCCCTTCCCAACTGAACTTGATCTTGAATGCACTTCTGAATGAACTCTTGAAAATTATCTAGCAAACCAAGCTGACTATCTTCCAGGTCATTATCATTTTCATTTGGTTCGATTGGGACTTCAGTACTACTGGATTCTGCTGTAAGGTCGACAGGTGCTGTGTGGAACATAATAACTTCTTCCATATCTGGCTCTTCAAGAGGAGCATTAAGCATATAGTTACCCATATTTACTTCTAATACCAGAATTTTAGTAGAAGTTTTCTGATATTCTGTAATCATGTACTTCATTCTAGGTTCTCTTTCAATCCTATTCTAGTTTGGCACTCCCTTCTAGGGAAGCCACATATGGGAGTGGTTTGATGAAACATACTCCATTCAAAGCCTTGTAAAGTCTCTCTTTCCTAGCATTAGGCCATAGCACACTGGACATATGCTTCCAATTTGTATATTGATAACCTACTAAAATCCTAGGATCGGGCTAAGCACCAAGATATGAATCATATTTAACTCTCCTACAACATTGACTTCAGTCCTATCCAATTGTGTGACTTTCTTTTGTGAGTCAGCAGGAGTAATACCCATAGCTCTACATACACCGATAGGCATAACATTGGTTGAGGCACCAGAATCCAACAAATAATTATGCAGATTCTTACCAAATATTCGAACAGAAATCAAGAATGGAGGTGTGTCTGTTTTCCCTTGAAACAGAGTTAAGGGAGTATCTACTTGAGCAACTTGAGATTTGTCCTTTCCTTTCCCAGTATCTCTAGGGGGCATATGGACTTGATTGTGAGTCTAATTATGTCTTCCTATTGATTGAGAACTAGATGCTCTATTGACACTCTTGCTAACTGATTTATCTTGTAACAGGGAATTTGCATTATAAGATCCTAAGACTGCATTCCTAATGGTTGGAACTCTTAATAACTCAAATGCAGATAAGCTTACCTTTAATTTTCTGAGTTCTTTAGCAACATACAGGGCCAATTGTCCCTCACTCAAATCAGCAAGGGTCTCCCTTGGATATTCGATCACTCTGTCTTTGTTTGCGTCAGCATTTCTCCCTTTTGGCACATTAGCGTGTCCTGGATCTTGAGATAAATATTGCTTGGACACCTGAGGTAGTGATGGATTATTGCTAGCAGTAGGGTCTGGAGGTGTGTTGAAATTGTTCGGTGGAACTGAAGTAGTGAAGGGGCCTCCAGCCTGTGGGCGTCTATGTGGTAATTCCCTCAAGTCATACTTCTTAACAAGTCTCTAGAAGGTCTGCACTTCTTCAACATAAGCCTCCTCTTCATCTATGGGACCATTATCATTCACTGGATTCTCATCAAATAATTGTGTCATTTCATCTCCATTGCATACCTGGTCTACTTCCTCATCCAACTGGTCAGATTCCTCTTCAGGTACATTCTCCTTACTTTGTGGAAAAGGAGCATGATTCAACACCAACACCGGTGAATCATAAGGATTGGATGGTACTATTTCCTAACTGCTTGCATTTTTCTCCACTTCGTATTGAAATATTGAGGCTGTTGTTTGGAATTATTGACAGTCTAACTCAGAATGTTGACTCATTTTGTGGAGCCTACACCATCCTGATAAAGCAGCCTTAGCTAGATATACACTACTAGGAGGCTTCTCTTGATTAACTAGTTGATCTAGTGGAGTGGGGACTCCTCCACTATTGGTCCTTGCATTTCAAGTCTTGTTCTATCCTGATGGCTGTCTCCTATCGAATCCTAGTCCACCACCTTGCCCGAAGTTCTGACCTGAGGATTGCCCTTTATCATAGTTCTGTCTTCTGTCATTATTATATCCCCTATCATTATTAAATCCCCTGTCATTGTTGTAACCTCTGTCCTGATTATATCCTCTTTCATTATTGTATCCTCTATCATTATTGTATCCTCGGTCCTGACGTTTCCCTCTATCAAAGTGTTGTCCTTGTGGATTCTCTCTGTTCTGATTGGGCTGCATATTTCTCTGAGTAGCTTGCAACTGACTGTTCTAGTTCCTCAAGTAAGTCACCTCCATATTCAGCTTCTTTATTTTTAGAAAAATTCATCCAGTATCTCCTTGTCGATTACTGTATGGAGGCTAATTCGCATTATTCTGGGAATACCCTACTACAGCATTGGCATTTAGCGACTGGTTCAAGACTTTAGAATTTTGTAGGTATGAAGGATAACTAGCCTAAGGCTGGATATGCAGAGGTTGATTCACATTTTTCTAGGGGTAACTAATTGTGGATGAGACTTGTCCCACAGGAGGTCCTAGGTGAGGGACCAGAGGCAACTGAGGTACTGGATTCATGATTGGAGTATGGTTTGCCAGAGCCTGGTTGAGAGATGGAACTTGTCCAGGGTGAGCAACGGGTCCTAATGAGGATAGAGGCCCAGACAGATGTTGCCTTAGATTAGTGCTAACTTTCACAGCCTCTGCATATGCATCAAGTAGACTAGCAGGAGGATTATTACTCCACTTCATAAAGGTAGCTGTCAAACTATCAAGTCCCTCATAATAAACTTCTAGAGTAGTGGATTCATCAACAACATAAGGGGCCTGTAGTTTGGTATAAGGATGATGAAATATATTGTTGAAAGATCATATAGACTCATTGACCTCCCTTTTGACATTAGTGAATTGACAGTAAAGCTCATTAGAACTAATGGGGATTTGAAACTTTTGCAAAAAAGTAGCCTCTAGCTCAGTCCAATGCTCGATAGACCAAGCAGGCAAATGGTTGTACCAATAGAATGCATCTTCTCCCAATGAATAAGGAAATAATCTACAAGCTACATCCTTGTGATTTATTCCTCTATCCTTAAGGCTAGTCTGAAAGATCCTGATGTGTTCCTCAGCGGTCCTATTGGGACCATTGACATGGAATTTTGAACAAAAGTGTTCAGGGTTTTTGGGCATAACATTGTAAATGACAAAACTCAATGGAGATGGGTTGGTTGCTAGGAAAGCCATTGGTAGAGGTGGGGGTGGTAATGGCTAATTTATGACTGACTGAGGTTGTGGACTAGGAATGGCCTCAGACTCAGATGAACCTGATGAAGATGGAGATGTGGGAGGTGGATGGGATGATGATGATCCTCCCCTTCTGTCAGTCCTTCTAGACCTAGTGGGGTATGGTAATTTTTGAAATTCCTCCTCTCCTAGAGTAGATCTTGTTCTTCTTCTGAATCTTTCAGGAGAGATGGCGTTCAAAAATTGATCCAGCTTGCTTATTTAGGCCCTCCTTCTAGCGCCAATCTATTGATGATGTTTTCTGCACAACAACAACTCAAATAGAATATAATATCCTATCTCTCTTGAAAGGTAAATCTCTATCAGCAAGCCTCAAGAGTTAACCCCAAGGTCTCTAATGCCAGGTCTTCACAATGCACAAACAACCCAGTGATAAATGTGAAAATGCTAGTAATCATAGTGGGACCTTACTACACGCAAAATACTAAATATTAATTTATCAGATCTAACAATGTAATGATACTTCAATTCAAAATCTGACTCAATGATAAAGAAATAACAAAATATTAGGGTTTTAAAGAGATTTCTAGATCTAAT
The DNA here is from genome assembly GCA_007258455.2 of Sequoia sempervirens. Lineage (NCBI taxonomy): Eukaryota > Viridiplantae > Streptophyta > Pinopsida > Cupressales > Cupressaceae > Sequoia > Sequoia sempervirens. Next base: position 15,792 of record VDFB02380171.1, on the reverse strand, counting down.
ACTGCTCCTAAGATTAACAATGCAAATGATAAACACTAAAATGGACCAATCCCTCAAAACTGATTTCCACTCAACCCAGATGGATCTACAATCTCACAGAAAATAGTGCAATCTCCTAAGGTGTTAAGATTTCAAATCATGACCATTCATTCAAACAACCTTATTACAATTGAAATGAACAAATCCACACAATTGAACTAAGCACAACGAATATGAAGTCCAAAATAACTTTGCAAAGCAACTAACAATTAGTTGGTTGCGAAAAGTATGGACTAAGGGATTGCTGCGACACTTCAAGTATCAAATCACAAACATTACTGAATCGAATCTAATCTAACTATTAACCTCCTCAAGGAAATTTTGAGGATAGAATAACAAGAACCATGCAAGACAAGAGAATACAAGTATGGCACCAAATCACAATGTCATTTCTTGCATTCAAATTGTCCACTGTAGCAACAATTCTAGCTTTTTGTTACAATATTTGCTTAAGAATACCTACTCGCTATCGTGCCCTACTTAATTTGCTTCTAACTATTTTTTCTCTATTCTACTTCTATCTTCTAACCCTTACAAATGAGGCGAAATGCCCAATATATAGAATCCCCCAAAAAACCCGTCGGCCCAGCAAGAGTTTCGCAATATTAATTAGGCACCACCAGTCGGCTAAGAGAAAGTCAAATGAAATAAAGGAATGCATTAAATGCACAAACTATACCCAGGTCAGCCCGAGATTCCCAATGTTAATCGGACCAATGCAGGGCGAGATAATGGGGAAGCACAAATCTCGATGCAGCTGGGCATTAACTGCCTTCCCCTTTGTCTTTATTCTGATCCAGCCTTTCATGGACTTTCTAGAGCGCCCCATCCATGTTGGCCATAGGTGGTAAAGGCAAAACCCTAAGTTGTCTCTCAATTGATGCAATTTCTTCCCTTGACAGTTTCACCGACCTATCCCAATCCACCTTATAAGTTAGGTATTTGTTAATGACAACAATGTATGTGGCCACATCATCTAACTGGTACTCAGAAATAGAATCATGATTAATTGGGGAATAAACATCATGCCACCACTTCCTCAACTGTTCCAAACTCAAATACTTGGGAGCGATCTTCCTTCTCCCTATCATAATCTCAAAAAAGGAAATGGAGCCATTGTACACACCAGCTAGGGTATCATCAATCTGCCTCCTCTGTTTGTAAATCATTTTCAAAACCTTTTGCCTAATTTTCAATGCTTCAAACCACTCCCAAGGTTCAGTAGCTCCGGAGGAAGGAAGAATCCTATCACTTACTAGCCTTTCCCTGGTGTACTCCATGATAGTTCTGGTTTTCTGCAACAAAAGATCTATATCTTCCCTATCTTGTGCCAACACTGCCTTCAACCAATTAGTTGCCATGATAGCATCCTTTCCAATCGACAAAATCTCCTTGATAGCCTCATTACCCTTGGTTCACACCCCTTGCAACTAATTCAGAGTAGCAAAAGTGGAAGCCTTCATCTTTTCAAGCTCGGTAATGGTCTCCTGAGGTAAAGGATTTGCAGCATAAACTGAGGGGTTAATAGATTGTAAGGGCTTCATCAAATCTTCCAAGCATTTCCTAAGATTCTCATTTTCTTTCTTTAGCTCCTGCTTGGTCTTTATTTCCTTTCTCAATCTGCCCAAGATAACCACACTAGAACCCTGGTAATCCTCAATATCCTGCTTAACGGATGTAGGCCCAAGATTGAAAGTCTGAACATTGTAATCCTTTCCAGCCACATCATCTCTTTTTTTATCTGGAGCAGGGGTTGCAATGTGAACAACCCTATTATGAGCTTCATCTCTTTCAATCCTCGAGATCACCCTAGCCTTCTTCTTACCTTTATCTTTTCCAATTTTGGCTAGTAGTGCATCCCAATTCAGTGGACTATCTTTCCACAACAACTTGTTTTCTCTTTATCTCCTTGTCCAACCAACTAGGGACAGTGGATTCCAATTGCACTTCAACCTGTTTTTCCTCCTGTTGTTCCTTAGGTACCTCTTCACTCAAATTTTGTTTCTCAGGGGTCTCATTTGTCTTGCTTTCCTTATCTTCAACATGCTCTTCCTCTTGTCAAGGTGATGGATCCTTCACTGTTTCCTCTTCTTTTGGAGGTGACTTAACCTCCTCGGTTCCAAGAGGTGACTCGGCATAAGCCAGCAAAAGAGACTGCATTACCTTTTCAATTTCTACCTCTGCACTATGAAGATCAGCCTCATGAAACTCCTCTCCCTCAGTGTCCAGATGATCCTCAATATTCTCTGACTCACCTGGTTTGCTTTGAGCTTCATGAGCGGAAGGCACATCATCATGCTACTCCTCATGAGAAACCTCCGGAGGGAGATCAACCTTGGGCACACTATCCCTAGGAGAAGGAGTCCTAGACCTCCTTGTATATACCTTGGACTTCTCCTCTGAACTTTCAACATTTACCACTGGTGGGGAAACTTCTTCCCCTCCTACCTTGGAGCTTTCCTTCTCTAACAATTTTATGATTCTCCTCCTTTTGGGTACAGGATCATTTGCCTCAGGATTCGACCCTTCAGTCTCTTTCTGCTCAGACTTCCTAGTCCTTGTCCTCTTCTTGGCCTTTGGATTTCTCTGTTTTTCTGCTTCCTGGGCTTCTTTTTCTTGAACACCTTTTATCTTGATTTTGAAAGGAGAATCCAACTTACCCTTGCCTTTAGGATCCTGCTCGGTAGATTCTTCAGAGGCGGAGTGAGGATCCAAATCTCCCATTAGCGCATAGGTGCACTGTACACCATCATTTTCCAACTCCCATAGCTTATGCTTTAGCCAAATTCTAATAAAGCCACATCCTAGTAAATTTGATAACTGGATCCACCAGTTGTTTTAATTTTGTCTTTTCCTCTTCCAACCAATCCACATCACCAATTGGTCTGTCTTTTATGGCCTCGTAAGCATGATCCTGGATCAATTTTCCATCATCGTCAAGTTGGTCTGGGATTGCCTTCACATTGTATAGTCAGATTGATTCAACTGGAAGGTGAGAAAACTTCTTCTTTCTCACCTCAAATTCATCACTGCAATTGGCCTTAGGTCTTCCAAATTGACCTATGGCTATACTCCTCGATGGCCTTCTTTGGGCCTCAAGTGATATCAAACTCCGATCTCTTGGAATGGAAAGCATAGTGCCAAGAGTACTCATTTCTTCCCTCTGCTAAAGCTTGGCAGTAACCAAATGGAAGGACAAGCCCCCTAGTACCAACTCAAGGTCCCTACCAAATCCAGCCTTATGCTTGTCCTCCTCTTGACAATGGCATCAAAGTCACAGATTTGCCTAGTGACCTCCAATAGTAGAATGTGATTGGTAGGGTATCTTTGAAGTCTGTATGGAGCTCTCTAGCAGCCATAAATTTGAATGTAGGAGAAAGTTGGGAACTGAATAAACCATGCCCCATACTTCTTAATGAGTTCTTTTGCTTTATCTGAAATCCTAACATGCTCTGCACCCTAAAGCAATCTAGTGATATGCATGGTGAATGCATCATTCACCCTCCTATAGCTCGAGCTTCCTAGATGCAACTGAGGGTAAACCTCATAGATGATATCCTATCCAAAGGTTCCCCTTGTACTCAATCCTTTGTAGGGGTGGAATCTTGCAAGCGCGTAGACCAAATATGAAGTCATTGTGAAGGTCTTTGTTTGCAACACATTGGACAATTGTTCATGAATTACTCCACTAATGACCCCTGCCCAATGGTAGTTAATCTTCTCTTGCTCCATCCTCACAATCACATGGCACATCCAATTCTCAAACATGCCAGCATTCTTCAATCCAACCACCCTGCTGAAAAGGGTGATGGCATCATAATACTCCTTGAACTTTGCTCTGAATAATTTCTTAGGCAACTTGGAGTAGTGTGACTTGGGCTTCTCCAACCAGGAATTGATAAACTATTGTGACTTCATAGTTTGTTCATCGTAGAACTCCCGAGCTGCCTTCATGTTGAATCCCACCACATGAGACCTGTTCGGCATATCAAAAGTTTAAGCAATGGAAATAGGGTTGAGATTTGCTACCACTCTCTCTTGAGGACCAATTATTCTCTATGTGTCCTAATCATAGTGCCTAGCACACTCGAGGACTAGCTCATAACACTGCACCCTAGAAGGAAAACCAACAATATGTGACAATCCTGATTCCATCATCCTTCTAGCCACCAAAGGAGACTCCTCTGCTGCCATTCTTCCTTTAAATTCCTCATAGTCCCAGAGGCCAACATTTGTATTGGTCACCTCTAACCAGACCGAGGTAATCTTTCTCTCAAGGATCTTGCTCTTAATGTCCATCTTAATCTTTTCGGCATCAAACATTGAAGACCCAACTGCTGCCTTACTAGATTCAGCATGCATTCAACATGGAAATCATAGTAAAAACCACAGGAAGGGAATGTTAATCCATCAGAACACCGTTAGAATGAACCTCCTACAATCAAGGTGTTATTAAATCACATATAAAATGATCACAACAAATTTTGGGTTTCAAGACCATCCACAGAATCTGAGCCAGGGAGGAATTTTGGGAGATTCTGGGCCAGATGGATTCCACTGGAATAATCAATAAAACACCTACTAACAATTAAATCTGATCATTTTCCATCAATAAACCACATAGGAGATCATAAGATAGCATGAATAAATCATAAATTGCATCATCAATCATTAATAAATCACTCCATTCCACATTTCCTTCCATTTCACCAAATTTTGGGAAAATCCGCTAGAGACACTTTGCAAATCCAGAAAAAATAGGGAACCAAGGAGTTCGGGAAAATTCGGTGTCAACGGAAATCTGTGGATAAGGTAAAATTTTGAAAGCGATGCAGATTCCGGGAACTCAAAGGAAATCAAGAAAACGGCGGAGATCGGGAATATCCGAGGTTGACGGAAATCCACAGAGTATATGAAACTCTGAAAATGACAGTGGATTTCGGGAAAACCAAGGAGATCGGGAAAATCCACCAAAGACAGATTGTCCCGAGGGAACGAAAAATCCCAGATTGAGGCTGAAAACTAGATATCGACGTTAAATCACGATTTCACTCATAACACCAAATTGATCATGAATTTCAAAGATTAAAGCTTAGGGCAAGTTTAATATGGGCTTTCTATGGATTTTCTTTGCATTCTAAGCCAATTCGTGAACATACTAAAGATAAATGGCGATGCCCTAAGTTAAACCCTACATATCCGCCATTAAAGCACATATGAGCTCAGAATCAAAACACTTCAACTGCTAATTCTCGACTAGGGGAAACTCACGACCTCTTGAGCACAACCCCTCTCAATGCAAAGGAATAGGAAAACTTGGGGCTCACTTGGAAGACCATAAATCAGACAATGCTACGCAACCCTAGTTGTGAAAATGTTCAAATAACGCATAGAATCAAACCCAAATAAGCTTTATAACTTCAAAGCGCTATCTGTAATCATCAATTAGGAGCAAGGAAATTGAAAACATACCATTGTGAAGTGAAAATCGATCTCAGAAACAACAAATGCGAAGTTCAATGGCGTCCACAAAGAACAGCGACAAGAAAGCACCAAAGAAATCACCAGCAAATTCACAATTTGCAAACTCAACGCCTCAAATTCAACCAAGCACTCGCAAGAAAGCACATCTCAGCTCACATGACGCCAATCAATAAGGATAATAGCATAATAATCATCCAAAATCAATTAAATACATCACTCACCTAAGGTACATACGACATTAAATGCAATCAACAAGATAGTCAGAAAACCCGGGAACCCGGCAGCAAGATGGAATCCGAAAAAATCCGGCCCACATGGAAATCTGCGAAGACCAAAAATCTTCAAATGACAATGCTTAGCCAGATTTTGAACATGATCCAGGAACATCCAGACGAAGTGGAAAGTCCCGAACTTCAACGAAAATCAGAACTTAACTCAAAACCAAAGATCTTCAATGAATAACTTAGGGGAAACACTTAGGCAATCAAAATAAATATTTTAGCACATGCCAAAGTAAGAGAAAACCTCAAAATGAAAGGGCCAAGAGACCAAAACCAAAGCAAAAGAGGGTCCCTCAAGCCAGCAAGTGTGTGTGCTTAAAAACTGGCCAATTAGGCTCGCCCTTTTAGGTTTGTCAAAATATAATCATGACTCAATCTTTTGTCATCAAGACAAATTCATTGGTCATGTCGAACTACGAGGTCTCTGAGTGTATGACGTAGGAAAGGCCATCAATCGATGAGCCCCCAAGGCCGCACTAGGTTAGTCCACTAGGGTTCATGACACTACACTAGCACACATGTCAAATGTTTTCAAGTCAAACAAGTCATTCCAAAATAGACAAACTCCTAAAAATTTCAATCAACATGTCAATTACATCAGCATGTCAGCATTGGCATGTAGTCAATTTGGTCAACATAAGTCAAATCTATCAAAATAAGAAAAACCCAGTCAACTTCAGTCAAACTCAGCCAAAAATAGTCAAACTGTCAAATTTTGGTTATTCTTCAAATATGTCCTTCTGAAGAATGACCCTTGTCATTTATGTATGCCTGAGGATGTGTCCTTCCTAGGCATCGTCACATTCATTTGGCATTTTTGAAGGATTCTCTTGGCATTTGAGGATCGATCCACTCGACATTGACATTATTCAAGATGTGTCCTTGAATTTGGAAACTTTGACATTTGTCACCTAGACATCGAAAAGCTTGACATCTTGACATCGTCAAACTTGGCACCTTGACATTTAAAACACTTGACATTCAGACACACTTGGAAAACACTTGGTAAACACTATCCTGTCATTTTGTCCTTTAATTTTTCATCATGCTACTAGTTTCTCGAGGATGTCTTGATAGTAGGATTTAGAGAAGCAGCAACATATCATGATGATTGGCTTGTCTTTTCTTTTTTCAAACAATCATGTTGCTAGTTCCTTGAGGATGTCCTGGTAACAGGATTTAGAGGAGCAACGGTGTTTCATGACTTGTCTTGTCTTCTTTATGCTTGTGGTTGATTGTGACAAAAATACTGGGGCAATAACACTCTTGGTATGAGTCATGGTCATCCTTGTCTGCAACTGCTTGTCTCATGTGATGGTACAACCTTACACACCATTGATCTATGTCATAGCATGGTTTTTGTTGGCCATTACAATAATCCACCCAATGATGATTAAGAGCAACAATTATTAGTCCTATGGAAATATGTTGAAGGATTCAATTTCCACGCTAACATCCATCTTCATCTATCTTTTCATTTCACCTCATCTGTCTCATGATGATATCCTGTGACATACAAAATATAATTGCATACATGATCATATAGGCATTGCATTATGTTATTACACATTTACATATTTTGATTTACATCATCAACATACATATATCATTTGCATTCATCAACTTGCATTCACATAACATGCAAGTGCATATATCATCCATCACATCATAATACATCACATGTGACATTATCCATAAACATATAATCACATATCAAGGTATTTATCATAAATATAGAATCAAAACATTATGCATCCATATATAACATCATCATAACATAATATCATCATGGCATATGAGCATAAAATAACCATTATAGTTGCATACATCACATGACATATAAAACAAATCATCATAATCATAATCATAAGAGAATATAATCAACACATAAGGCATCACACCATATAGCATATAGGCCACATCAACACTGCATCACATATATAATCTAAAAAAAATCATGTCCCAGGATAGAGTCATGAGATATCCCAAAAATAGCGCTTGCAGGCTTGATGGTCAAAATATAAAGTGTCATAACATAATGTGTATAACATGATGTCAAAATAACAATGTCAAATGCCCCTATGTTGAACTCTCCTCATCCCCTCAAGGAGAAGCCTGAGGTGACTGATGCTCGGTGACAGGAACTGATACCGATGCCATCATGGTAATGGTAGGCTGAGTCTGAGAGTCTAATGGATTTGTAATAGGAGGCTAACTGTGCGCTGACCTGTGCACTAACCCAGATGACCCATGACTATGGCCTGACCTATGGCTAGGGGAATGCTAATGACTATGATGAGATATGTGGCCTGATAAATTCCATGAGGATGTAGAGCCACCCACACTACTCTAGCTGCGACTATTGTGAGTGCGGTTGCTACTACCTGACCCTATCCCTATCCTACTGTATGATCTAGACAACCCAGGTTCTCTCTGATCAGTCGATACTGCCCTCTCATATAACATGGAATACTGGTCCCTGCTCGTGCTAACCCTGGATAGTTCCCTGGTAACATCTACAACTGGCCTTGAGCATAACTGAGCAAATTCAGCACACCAACTCTCTACTTCCCATCGCTGAATCTCTACTTGATCTCTCTCAACACGCATAACCTCAAGCTCTGCCTGTAGGGATCTAATCTCTGTAGTGGCATCATCTAATCTCCTCTACATGTTTGCTAGTCGCTGGTCCACTATAGCATCTTGTGGCAATGGAGGAACCCTAGATATATCCTACTCCCCATCTATCATCCTCTCTTGGAGTTGCCTCTCTTCATCATCCATCTCATCACCAATGTCCAAATTTCCTCCTCACCCCTAATGGTCTTTCTGCATTCATTGCCGGAATTTTATTTTCACTGACGACGACTTCGATCTTTATCCTCGACTTTCTTGATCTCTTTATTTCTTTTATCTCCCGACCACCTGATCAATAGGTGTTATCCATCTGGATCCGCCAAGGGAATAGGTCTTGGCGAGTCTCCACCAAAAATCGCAAAATCTATAGTTGTCCCTACAAATCGTAGGGACCCTCCAGCCCAACCTCCCATGGTTGTGCCACCAACCCATCTATCTACCGCCGTAAAATGGTAATCGGCGGCGTGACCCCAATGTAGGGCTCTCACAATGATCTAGCATACTCTGTAGTCCCCATAGGCACACCCTGTTACTCCCTGAACTGATGTAGTACCTATTGGGGAAGGTACATCTCGATGATGAGCTATGACTATATAGTGCGACCAATCAAATATCAAAACTTTCAGCAAAATAGAAAATGATAGCCCTCATCAGTCCACTATGCACAATCAAGGTATGGCCTCTAGACAAATGAAGTCATGGTGTCTATCTAATGCCACCAAAATCTAGTCTCTCCAACTCTTGCCTGTTGTCAAGCACCTGAATATAAGAAAGCATAAGGCATCCAATCTACTAACTATGGCCTCTAAATTGGTGGACAAAAGACGGGAATGTGCTCCCAAGCCCAGATCATAAGCAATGTCATGCCGCAGCTGATATTGTGCACTCCTCTATAGGCTACCTCATGTAACTAGTGATATAACATACCAAATAAATAGGGCCCCCATGCAAAAAATGTCCTATCTCATCGCATCCACACTAGCACATCTCCCCATCTGATCGGGAATCCATGTCCCTGACAATCTGGAATCAAGACTCCGGTAGTCAAGGTGCATAACATGGCATCCCACCATGGATAGTGCTCCACTAGGTAGTCCCATCGAATATCGTACCCCTCAACAACAAGGCCCATGCCATCATTTTCCTTGTATAACTTGGTCGTAGCCTACACTCCTTAGTGTGGATCATACACCACCCACTCACCTCTGATCAGAATGCACAAAATTCGATACATGTCCTCTAGAGTAATAGTGGCCTTCCCCATTGGAAGGTGGAAAGAATAGGTCTCTAAGTGCCATCTCTCAGCCAGTATTGTCAACAACCCCTTATTAGCCTATATAATGGGCATATAGGTGACCTAGTATAATCCTAGTCACATAAGCCATCTCTGCTCCTAGTCCATTGGATGATCCCAAAACACATAGGTAGATAGCCTGAACTCACACATATAGATCGATGGTAATCATTTCTACACATGTAGAAACGAGAGTTATCGCATTATTGAAAATCATTATTACCATCTATCTAATTAAACATAAGAAAAAAGTGAGCCTAAAACTAAGTCAACTCTGGTCAACAATGGTCAAAGTCAAATGCATAGCGTTAACTTCATTTGCGTCATGACTCGACGTTTGTGTCGTTTCATCCAACACTTGCATCGCATTTTGGCACTTGCATTGTTTTGACTCATAAATGCATTATCTTCAATCACTTGTGTTGATTAGTCCATAAAATGTGTCATTAACAATCACATGCGTCGCGTGGCTTCATGTATGCATTGCAATCTTGTGAATGCGTCACTATACCTATAACTTGTGGTGCGAAACAACGAATGCATCTCAATAATTGGCACATGCGTCACACCTAACTGACCCCCTAATGGACCTTTTGCATTTGCGTCATGACACATCAAATGCGTTGAACGCAACCATGAATGTGACTTACGCAAATGCATATGTGTCACGATGCATTCGTCGACCTTCCTAAAAACCCTAAAAATGCATGAAAAATGATAAAATTACAAGTTGGGTATGGGGTACATACCGATGGGTCCGAGCCCTCTGGTTGTCTAAACGTCCAGACGATGTATCCGCAGTGCTCAGTCACGAGAATCACCATCTTCATGTGAGGTCTCCTAGCTCTAGGCTCTCCAAAATTACTAGTGTGAAAGTGAAAATGAATTGACTTTTGCCCATTTTCAACCTATTTATAAGGTCAAAGTGGGATTTTCTTCAAATTTTTATTGTTGGAGGCTCTTTTAACCAACTTTGACCAACTTGTTGACTGCTCTAAAACACCTCAAAATCTGACACCACTCGTACCACTACTTTTCTGGTCATCAAATTAGCTTGTCGGGACACTTTTCAAAATTTTCTGTCACTAGGCCAAAATTTGAAATTTTTCTTAAGGGGGCATGGATACTCTGTACCTTCGTTGGGGCATGTTTTTTACTGAATTTTCTTTGTCACAATGCGATAGACTGCATTATGACAAAGAGGGGGAAAATGTAGACACATAAAAATGACCTAGGCCAACAAGCTCTATTTTCATCATATTCCTCCTAGCATAATGGTCCACTTTCAACTATTAATTAAATAATTTATAATTATTTAATTAATTCAATACTTTTATTCTTCTTGATTATTTAAATAAATAAATTATATATATATTTTTAAATGCGTCACTAATTATCTAACGTCTTTCTATAATTAACTAAATTCTTAAATTTATTTAATTATCTTGGTCCATTAATTCTTCCTGATTATTTAAATAAATAAATTTTATTTAGTTATTTAAATATGTCATTAATTTCTAAAGTTTGTTCATAGTTAAATAATTTTTTTAATTTATTTAATTATTGTCCACCTTGGCATTTTCCCCATTTTAAATAAAATTATTTATTTAAAATGGTCCCACGTTCTATTTTTCCCTCTTTTAGTAAATAATTCAAATTAATTATTTATCGTCACATAACCCCACCTTTTTTAATTAAAGTGATTTTTAATTCAAAATAGCAATTTTCCTCCATAAATCAAGTATTTTCTAATATTATTTGATTTTCCATCTCTCTCTTTTTCTGTGCAATCCTTATCTTCTTGTCACATGCATTTTTAACCCTTGATTTGATTTTCTCAAACCAAATCTTGTCCACTTATTTCAAATTTACCCTAATGTTTCCCTAACCCTAATTGTGGGTTGTCATATTGAATCTTGTCCATTGATTCTAGGGCATTTGTCAATCTTCAATCTTGGCCATTCATCCAAAATTGCATTTTCTATAAAATGGAAATTTTGGTCTCATTTTGACATCTCATGACATCTTAGCTCTTGCAATCTACATCTCTCATTCTCTTGACTTCATACATTTTGGAATTTTGGCATACTTTAGGCTTATTTCATAGTTGCTTACTAGTTGCATAGTTGCATAGTATACCATTTGCCATCAAATCCTTCACATTTTTCTTAGGTCTTGACATAGTCATAGGTTGCTCACATAAAATCTGAGGGCAAACTACATATTGCAGCAAATAGAGAAGGTGTAATGGAGGTCAATCATGGAGTTTGAAGATATTTGGTGAAATTATTCCTTTTATTTTCATGTTTTCCTTCTTTGTGCTTCATTATTTACTTTGGGTTTTTATTTATTTATGCACTAATTTGCTAACCTAAATATTTCCCATAGTTACAGTTGTCTAATTTGGAAAATAAAGGAGAGTGTTCTCTTTGATGGTTTTTCACATAATGTGTTGCCATCAATAACAAAGGGGGATATTGTTGCAAGTATGAGAAAGTTTGGTGGTGTTGTCATTAATGTTGCCATTGATGTCAACATAGTTCAGAATGTTGCAAATTGTGCATGTATATTTGAGATGCTATTGAGATGTTGTGAATACATGGAGCTCTTCTTATGATGTTTTAGATGTGCTTAAATGATGGGTTACTAAGTGCTTTTGAGAAAATTAATAAAGAGGGAAGTTAGAGTTATATATGTGTTTAGAATGTGCTTTGATATGTGCTCCACGTTTCTTCTATGTTGATCCTATGCTTGTGTGGATCTAAAGGGTTGTTATTGGGGATCTTTTGGTGACATCTCCTGATTTGTAGCTTCTATTTTGATGGAGTGTGAAAGTTGTGTTCACCAGTGTGTGAACTGGTTTGACAGAGTTGTTTGTCTATGGACTGGAAGAAATGTTTCTTCTCCGTAGTCCTCCACTAATTTGTTTCATGTCTTGCAGATTTGGAATATGTCTTGCAATGGTTTTCTCTATATTACAACAAAGGTGTTCATGGTTTGGTGCTTCGGAAGTCAAGTTCTAGAGCTTCTGTGTGTATTTGTACACTCTAGATGGGTTGTTGGAAGGTGTTATGTGTTTGAAGGTTGTTGCACTTGTTGCAAATGTATCTAAAGGTATTTAAGATGTGTTCTCATGCATAATGAAGTGTGTTACATTGTCCATGTGTTATCTTCTTGCTAGGAATCATGTGCTTCAATGTTCATTTGTGTTTTCATTAGGTTTGGCCGACCTGGTGTTTATACTTCATAGGAAGGATTAACATTTAATTAAGCATGTGTTTGATCCAAGACATTGTTTTGGGTCATAGTTAAGTATTGGTTGATCCACTCTCATTCCTTTCCAGCGTGAGAATGTTGAGTTGAAAACCTAATTTAAATTTATGAAATGAAGCATATGTGGTCGACCTTAGAGAAAGTTTCTAAGATTGAAGATGTTATAAATGCAAGTCGAGATGCAAAGGATTAAATCATACAAAGTAATCAAGTAATCCACAAGTGAGAAGCAGATTTGTGTGAAAGCGAGTTGAGGCAACAATACTTTATTGCGTTAGATTCATGAAAGCAGTGAGCTGAAGGTTTATGGAATCTTCTAATCAAGGCTACAAATGTGTGTAATTTGTTGTGGTGGATCTTTCTGTTATCTTTTGTATCTGTAGGCAATGAGTCTCCCTTTTGGATAGTGATTCCTATCTATAGGAAGTGAGCCTCTTGTATTTGGTTTTTCTATCACTTTATATTGTGAGTTAATCCTCACCATGGTTTTTCCCTCATTGGGTTTTCCACATAAAATCTGGTGTTCATTGTGTTCATTTTCTTTTTTGTTATACGTATTTCATGTTCATACTTAATAACATAATTAAGTGGATAAGAAATTGATAAGTGTTTTGAGTTTTGAGTTTGTATTTGGTGACAACTAATTCAGCCCCCCTCTTAGTTGTCCTACGCCTTTTAACAAGTGGTCAATTTTTTAGTTGGGAATGGTTGTAACATGTTAAATATGTAATGTAATCTTGAGCACAAGGGTTGGAGAAGAGTTTGAATGAAAAAATAAACATTTGGAAGCATTTTCTTGTGGTTTTCATGATAAAATAGACTTTAATTTGGTTGTATGGCATTGTACTATAAATTACAGCCCTATAAGTTGATGGAAATTTTGGATAATTTTGTTAACTTTCAAATTATTTTGGTTTTACTGATTTTCGTTATATTTTGTGAAAGTTATGATCAATTTAGTGATTTCCATGTACATATTTTTATAGTGAAATAAAAAGAAAACATGTTGGTACAATTTTGTACGACTTGGTATGGTTAAGGGAAAGCATCTGAATGATAGAGATATGAAATATAGATTTTTTTGTTTTTGTTTGGAGTCATTTCATTAATTTTTGTGAAAGTTATTGCATTTTTGGTGATGATAGCCTTGTACCCTGCCCAGGGTTTCCCAAAATACAAAAAAAAATCATGTCTCCCATTTGGTATGGTGAAAAATCCTAATTTTTTGTGAGAAACTATGTTTTCACACCTTCTAATATTTTTCCAAGTTCTTATGCTAAGATCTTTTGGCCACAGGGAGTTATGGAAGTCTGTGTGTCCAAATTTTCTTGCAAACTATCATAAAAACCTTGTTTGATTGATAGCCAAAAAAAAGTATGCAATGTGTGTTCTTGGATGGATGGAGAATCATTGTGGCATGTGGTAAAGGGTTTTCACAAACCAATAATCCATTGAGACAAGCATTTTTCATTCTTGTTTGACGTCATTGCATAGGATGCACCTAGTGGCAACATGCATTTGTTTGCAAGAATCATTGTGCTAATCACTTGGTTGGGTCATGTAAGTTTGGAAACCCATAGAATGTGTTGAAACCAATCTAGAAAAACCAAATCTCACATGTTTCATGCTGGTTATCTCTTGTTGGGTACCAAGAGGCTTTAGGAGCAAGTTGCCAAGAATGAACAAGGGTGCACATTGACATCATTTGTCTTGAAACCTTGTGTAGAAAGTGTCTAGGTTGTTGAATGTGAGTCTTTCTCTGCATCATTTTTAGTATTAGAGCCCAAAGATCTAGGCAAGGAAATATTGGACATATTATTGGTGAGGTCAAGTATTTGATGTTGTGTTGATTTTTATGTGGTCTGAAGAAAATTGTTGCAGGCTATTTGAAGGCATTAAGAAGAAGCAAGGTGAAAGAGACTTGCTTGAAAAAGGAGAAACAACACATTGAGAATGGAAGTGTTAACGAGAATAGTCCATGGGGACTTGAAGAGTAAGAAGTTTCCAACCGAGCAACAAGTGATGAGAAGAGAGAGAAGTGAGATGAAGGAGAAAGATGAGAAGGTAAAACAAATAAATATTCAACAAGAGATAATAGGGCTGAGACAAGCTTTGGAACAAATAAAAAAAATTGATGACAAAATACGGAGTATAGTAACAAGTGTGTGGAGTTGGAACATCACCATTAAAAAAATTGTCAAGTGGCAGATAAAGGAAATTGCAGAAAGAAGAAAGAGGCAAAAATTGAGAAGAAAGATAAATAAAGTAATCAAGATGATGGAAGAGCCAAAGCCATTCAAGGAAGAGGAAAAAGATGAAGAAAATGAGTCCATTGAGACTTAAAATTTTATTTCTAACAATATTTATGTGTATGTGTTTATAGGTGTAGCAGATGAAACGACTGAAGCAATGAACCAGGAAAATGATATATTGACTGAGGAAATACAAATGATTGAGCAAGAAGCAAACAAAATGATTCAAAAGAAGAAGATAATAGAAGATATTTTGCAGCAAACTATAAAGCAACATAAGCATGGTGGGAAGAAAATAAAAGTTATGAATCTTGCAACTAAACAAGGCATGGGTGGAAGAAATCTTTTTTCAAATTTTATTTATGATTGGAAAAGGCGGAAGAAATATTTGAGTGGGAGTATCAAATTTCCCCCTTGGGGAGTATGATGCAGGGGTATCCTTAATGCACCTTTTGAGGAAAATTGTGGTCATATTGCTAAACTTTGGTTTTCTGGTTTGGTTAGAGTCAATATGGTCATTTAATACCATTTG